>JZKD02S1674011.1:95585-130389 GCA_000966675.3 Picea glauca
AGAATACATTCATAGGAAACACCAACTTCCAAATTCTCCAGCACCAACTAGAAGGAGGCACCAACCTGAATGAAGCTACAACTCCCTGAATTCTCCAACACCAACAAGAAAGTAGCTATGACCCCCTAATTTATAGGAACCAACCTGAAGGAAGCTTCAACTCCTTGAGTTCTCCAGCATCAATCGAAAGGAGGCTATGACCCCATGATTTACAGGCACCAACCTAAAGGAAGCTCCAACTCTCGGAGTTCTTTGGTACCAACCAGAAGGAGTCTGCAATCCCCTTTCCTTTCTCCATCTTATTGCCATCAAATATAAGTGTAGAATCAAATTGTCACTACCATTGATCAACCTATAACTTCCACTATCACTGATACATAAACCAACCAGTCACTATCACATAAACCTATAACAGATGATCAATTGATCACCCAACCTGTCACTGCCTCTCTCATTGATATACCATCATCAACCAACTATAAAAATATCCACTCACATGGATACCAAAACAATCACCATACCATGCACATCAACCTGTACCATACCATGTACATCAACTTGTACCATATCACGCATCAACCATTCATCAACCATGTACCAAAACCTGTACCATATCATGCATCAAGATCACCAAGAAGTGCCTCTAACAATGTACCATATCACCATCAATATATGTTCCTCAACCATGTGTCAAAATAAGTATCAAACCATGAACCATAACATCACCAAGATGTGTCTCAGCATGTACTATCATCACCAAGAATGTACCATAACATCACCAAGATATGCATCAAGCATATACCATATCACTCATGATATGTCTCAATAATTTCATACACCATGTACCATAAGATATCATCAATGATGTGACTCAAATAAGTATCATAAGATGTTCCTCAATCATGTGATAAAATCACCATGAAATATACCAAACTAGATACCAAGATAGCCAAGATATACTTCTAACAATGTATCATATTATCACAAAGTTGTATCATATCATGTACCATCATCATCAAGACATGCCTCAAGAATGTACCATAAACATAACCCTCAAAAACACATGTAAATCATACCTTTGATCTTGTATTAGACCTGATACAAAAAATTACAAACCTGTATTTCTTCCTCAACTTCAACAACAAGAGAGTAGCACCTTCATGAAACTTTACCTCAGTCTCGTGGAACTAGTTTTGGATTAGTCACAAACCCTAACTTTAAACAAGAATAACTTTGTATATGTAATGAAAAAAGATATCAAATTTTAACCACAGATATTCTGAGATCTTTCTTCCATCTCCTCAAAATTTCAAGGTCTGGAACTTCTTAGAAAAGAAGTTATAGCGAAAATGGAAGACCTTGTTGAATTATATCCTATTATGGAGAGTGAACTTGAATAGAATGCCACATGCTCAATATTTGATATGTAATTATGAAACTTACACACAAGATACTAAGGACTGTTATAGTTCCACTAAAATTGGTCTCATAGAATTTGGATCATCTATGAAGAAGTTATGACTATTTTATGTGGAACACATGTTTGATACTAGTTTTGGGACTAGTAAAAAACCCTATCTTCCACAGAGTGTATATCCAAAATTAAAACGACCCATAAGCTAAACATTTTACCACAACTACCTTGATATGTCTTCTCAACAACCTCCATTTTTCACTATCTGAATCATTCTAGAAAAAATTTATAGCGAAAATGGTAACATGACCTTTAAATAACATACCTCACAACACATCATCACAAGAATTCATCCCCCCTTGTAATTTTCCCTTATTCACTTCATATTCCCTCTGAAATTCACCTCAGATATCCTTGGTTACCTCAGATAAAAATCACTCGAGTTAATGTAAAAAATGAACTCCTAGGTTCCTTATTTATATTAGATATGGCACCCTTTTTTAGGGTTGACTTGACCCAAATAAAAATCAATTTAATTTTTAATGATTATTCCATTAAGGTTGACTTTACCAACAACATACTTAATATTTATTGCAATGGGTCTGACTTGTAACTTCTTGTTTGTAACAACTTTTCTTCTTTTAATTAATTTGGGGTTGACTTGTCACTTCTTGTTACAATTCTTTAGGGCTTCTTAACCATACTTCGAGGCTTCCATCTTCAAGAGGGAATATATCCTAAACCATGAGGAACCATGTTACTTACCACCTACCATTGGAAATGGTATGACGATGACTATCCATCTATGAGTGTTTTACCTACATTTACACTGCCCTTCAAATCCTTATTCCTCAAACAACTTCGGGTTTCATAACCACACCTATGGGACTTCTTGTAGACTTCTTCAAATGCACCCATCACATCTATTGACATCATTGAAAAACACTTATGTTGACATCAATGAAAACCATCTATCCAACAACATCAATGACAACAAACTATCTAACAATCTCCCCCTTTGGCATTGATGGAAACACTTATAAGCCACATGTGACCAGTGCTCCTAATCTTTATGTCCTCATGTTTCTCTCCTGCTTTGACATCAATGGAAAAAGGCATCTCCATTTAGGGATGGTCCCCCTGTATTCATGCTTCTGATATTTCTCTTATAATCTTTCTCTTTCTTCCTCTTTGACATCTTAGGAAAAAGGGTAACTCCCCCTGTCAATATGTCTCCCCCTATATTCATGCTACTATTATGGTCTCTCTCTAACAATTTCTCTTCCCTTGACTTCTCTGTAAGATGTCGTGTATATCAATGTGGGGCTTTAGTGTACTTGCTTCCTTTCCTCTCTTTTAGTGCCTCTTGTCCATTAGTGCTTCCTCTTGTAATTCACTGACATATATAAAAAGCATTCAAAAATTGCTTGAATTCAAATATTCATGGCTTGTCAAGTTCACATAAATGACCATACTTTTCAAAAAAATTCCTTTGACGGTATGACTTCTGCTGACAATTTTTATTCCCCTATTTTTTTGTGCCTTTCACTAATTTCCTCGATGTAACTAACTGATTCTACCTATCAATATGCGTCCATTCACTATTATGCATCTTTTATGAATCATGTCTTTTGTACCTTCCAAGTGTCTCATGAATTCATCTATGTCCATATGTCATAAAATTGTCCATGATTCGGCTACTCAAGTACATACAATTTTAACCCATCTATCACTTTACTCTTCTTAAGACTTCTTCGAATTTAATGTAACCGATCATTGCATATTCCTACTTCTCAAACTGTCTTCTCAATTTGTAAATCAAAATTTACATGCCTAGAATAATTTGTACTCGATATATCCTTTCCTGAATACATACATGGAATCCTTTATACAATCATGAATCTATTCCTAAGAAGTGTTTCAATGATATACTTCATAACTCACAGTTAATACCTGCATGAGAATGTGTTCCGAAAACTGCTCCTCAAACAATCTAACTCTCACAAGACATTTTTCACTTCTGTTATCAAACCACTCTGAAACTGCCTTCCCAAAATCTACAAACACTTCAGACTACTTGAAAGATAGTTCTCTGATATATAGAGTTGCTTCTTAGACTCACCTATTTAATATTCATATTTATTGGGAGTCTACAAACTGAATGGATCAAAAAAATATCCGCTTTGATGCGGAGTAATCTTCATCTTCGTCTGTGGATTCATCATCTTCCTGAGTTCTAACTTATTATGAAATCTTTCTTTCATCTTCTTTCTAAGTTTTGAGATCCTTTTCATCTTCATCCTCTTTCTAGATTTTGACATCATCCTATTTTCCTGTGGATTCATCATGATCTTGTGTTGTTGCATATCTCGTGAGTATGATATATGGGACTCGGTCTTCATTCACCTGCTCTTCTTGTTTTTCATTTCTTAACCAAACCTTCTTGTATCTGACATCTTCCTTTTTGCATGTAGATTTGTCATGATCTTGTACTACTGCAAATATTGAGAGTATGAATTCTAGGTTTCCTTCATTCATCTATTCTTCCTTTACCTATTCTTGTTTTCTTTTCCAAATCTTCTTATATATGATATTAATGTTCTCTTTCATAGAAGTATCCATCATGCTTCTACAATCACGAGCTATATTTCCATAGTTGTGGCATTTGTAACATTCAATATTGTGTGGGGACATATAAATATTTCTTGCTTGACCATTTATTCCATAAGCTCTACAGTCTACAACTTTATGTCCAAAGTTAGTACAAGTAAAAAAATGACCATAAAAGAAACTTCCATACCTTGGAGTGAATGATATTCTTTGTGAAGTAGTCCTTTTGAACTCATGTCATGGCTAATAACGATCTTCTCTTCTGGTATTTCCTTCATAATGATTGAAGCTTATTTGATACATGAAAATGCAAGGTCTTCTTTGATATCTCTCTTTTGTAACCTTCTTCTTGAGTCTTGTTCATTTCTGGAATGTTCTCCTTTGTGGTCTCGCATACTTCCTTCTTGATAGAGTCTTTGATTACTTATGCATAACTCTTAGCCCTCTCTTCATTCTTCCTTTCCAATAACATGTAACATTTTCCTTCAATTTTCTTTAGTGATTATTTGGGGATTTCTCTCTCTTCAGTTTTCTTCTTGAGCTTGACAACTTTAATTCTTAATGTCACAATTTCTTCTTCAATCTTCTCACAATATTCTTCTTTCTTCATCATCTGGATCTTCATGACTTCTTCCTTTATCTTTAATTCTTCAAGTTGGGTCTTCAAAGAGACAATTTATTATTCAAGTCTTCTTTCTTGTTGACTAAATGTTTCTTCAAGATTATTTAATTTCTCAAAAAATCTTCTCTCTTCTCTGCTTCCTTTCTTTGTGCTACTATTTCGGCTTCCGAGAACTTTTTTTCTTCCGAATGACTTTTGCATGCTTCTTCAATCCTTATGGATTCTTCTATTTGGACTTTTAGGTTTCTAATCATCGGTTGGACTTCTTCAGATTTGGGATTTTGAGATCCCTTCTTTAGATTGATCAATTTTTCCTTGAGTGACTTGTCCTTCCTTCTTTCTTTCATCATATTGTCTAAAGCGTTGATCAATTATGCTTCAATATTTACTATGCCTTCTTTAAAATCTTCTTGTTTTGAATCTTTCTGACATGAAGAGAATATTTTGTTTTGTTTTGTTTCAACATATTCTTTATTCTGATTGGTATGCTCTGGCCCTGTGATAGAATGGGATTCATTAAAGAATATATAATGTAGTTTATCCCAAAGTTCCTTGGTTGATGAGAATTGTCCCAATTTGTATTTAACTGAATCACATAATCCTTCCAAGATGAAATCCATTTCCATTTTGTTATTTATTTTCAATTCCTTCTTGGTTGCAGTGTTCGGTTTTTTTGTAGCGGTGTATCCTAACACAATTGATTGTCAAACATCAAACCCTTGTGCTTGTAATTTTTTTTCATTTTATTGTTCCACATCTCATACTTCAAACCAATATGACCATCAAACCACAATATTCCATTAGATTTGTATCCATTAGCCACGATATCCATGATCTACCTTCTAGTGGTTAAACTAATTTCCTAAAGGACCTGCTCTGATACCAATTGTTAGAATACTGAGACTCAGGGGGGGTGAATCAATATAAGCACTTTTTACCACTTCCAATCACAATATGTAAACTTCAACTTTATCAATAGTATATCATTTATGATTGCATTCAATATACCATGAGAATATACCCATAAGCAGTATAATTCAATAATATCACATTAGATACACAATACACTAGAATTTACGTGGAAACCCAAATGGGAGAAAACCATAGAATGATTTCTTATATATATATCAATAATACATTCATAGGAAGCACCAACTTCAAAATTATCTAGCACCAACTAGAAGGAGGCACCAATCCCCTTGTTTATAGGAACCAACCTGAAGGAAGCTACAACTCCCTGGATTCTTCGGCACCAACCGGAAGGAGGCTATGATCCCCTAATTTACAAGCACCAACCTAAAGGAAGCTCCAACTCCCTGAGTTCTCTGACACCAACTAGAAGGAGGCTATGACCCTCTTATTTATAGGCACCAACTTGAAGGAATATCCAACTCCCTAAGTTCTTCGTCACCAACTGAAAGGAGGCTACAACCCCCTTTCCTTACCCCATCCTATCGCCCTAAAATATAAGTGTAGAATCAGACTGTCACTACCACTAATCAACCTGTAACTGCCACTGTCATTGATACATCAACCAACCTATCACTTTCACATCAACCTGTAACCGATGATCAACCAATCATCCAACCTATCATTGTCTCTATTACTAATATACCATCATCAACCAATTATAACATGATCCACTCACATGGATACCAAAACCATCACCATACCATGTACATCAATCATGTACTATACCATGTACATCAACCTATACCATATCATGCATCAACCATGTACCAAAACATGTACCATATCATGCATCAAGATCACCAAGAAGTGCCTCTAACAATGTACCATATCATCATCAAGATATGTGCCTCAACCATCAGCCAAAATAAGTATCAAACCATGAACCATAACATCCCCAAGATGTGTCTCAACATGTACTATCATCACCAAGATATGCATCAAGCATATACCATATCACTCATGATATGTCTCAATCATGCCATACACCATGTACCATAAGATATCATCAATGATTTGCCTCAACTAAGTACCATAAGATGTGCCTCAAGCATGTGATAACATCACCATGACATATATCAAACCATATACCAATATAGCCAAGATATAATTCTAATAATGTATCATATCATCACAAAGGTGTACCATATCATGTACCATCATCATCAAGACATGCCCAAGAATGTACCATAAATATAACCCTCAATAACACATGTAAAGCATACATAGTATCCTGTAGTAGACCTGATACACAAAATTATGGACATGTAGTTCTTCCTCAACTTCAGCAACAAGAGAATAACATCTTCATCAAACTTTACCTCATTCTCGTGGGACTAGTTTTGGATTAGTCACAAACCCTAAATTTCAACAAGCATAACTTTGTACCTGTAATGAATAAAGGTATGAAATTTTAACCATGGATACTTTGGGATATTTCTTCGATATCCTCAAATTTCCAGGGTCTGAAACTTCTTAGAACAGACGTTATAGCAAAAATGGCATACCTTATTGAATTCTAGCCTATTTTGGAGAGAGAACTTGTACAACATGCCAAGCGCTCAATATTTGATATCAGATTCTGAAAATCACACAAAAGATACTAAAGACTGTTATATTTTCACTAAAATTGGTCTCACATAATTTAGATCCTCTATGAATAAGTTATTACTGTTTTACCCAGAACACATGTTTGAGACTAGTTTCAGGACTAGTCAAAAACCCTATCTTCCACAGAGTGTATCTCCAAAAGTAAAATGACGCAGAAGCTTAAATTTTTACCACATGTACCTTGATATTTCTACTTAATATCCTCCAATTGTTTTCTATCTGAATCATTCTAAAAAAATAGTTATATCAAGAATGGTAAGATGGACTTTAAATAACACACCCTAGAACACATCATCACAAGACTTCATCCTCCCCTGCAATTTTGCCCTTATTCACTTCATATTCCCTATGAAATTTGCCGCATATCTCCATGGTTACCTAAGATAAAAATCATTTGAGTTAATGTAACAAATTAACTCCTAAGTTCCTTATTTATACTAGATATGGCACCCTATTTTTAGGGCCGACTGGACCCAAATAAAATTCAATTTAATTTTTAATGATTATTCCATTGAGGCCGACTTTACCAACAACATCCTTAATATTTATTTTAATATTTATTGCAATGGGGCTGACTTGTAAATTATTGTTTGCAACAAATTTTCTTCTTTTAATTAATTTAAGGTCACCTTATCACTTCTTGTTACAAGTGTTTAGGTATTCTTAACCATACTTCGGAGCTTCCATATTCAAGAGGGCATATCTCATCAACTGTGAGGAACCATGTGATGTACCACCTACCGTTGGAAATGGTATAACGATGAATATATATATATATATATATATATATATATATATATATATATATATGATTTTGTTACTTGCATTTACACTTTCCTTCATATCCTTATTCCTCCAACAACTTCGGATTTCATAACCACACCTTTGGGGCTTCTTGTAGACTTCTTCAAATGCACCCATCACATATGTTGACATCAATGACAACCATATATCTAACAAAATCAATGACAACCAACTATCCAACACTACTATCCTATAAAAGACAAGGAAATTTTTCAATTTGAAGGGAATTACTTTGTATGAAAATGACCCAAACTCCAAGATAAATGTCATTTTATCTTGATCTTACTTATTGATTAGGACTTTATTATATCCCAAAATTCCGTATATAAATTAGTATCATTCATGTCTCACTACTTCATTTATTATTTTGTCTACAAATGGATTCGGGAAGGAATCGATGAGTGTCACTTTTTTCGACCCTCTGAAGTCAACACAGATCCTCGATTTATTTGGATCATGTTCCTTTTGATGGAATACTATAGGGTTGGCCCATTCCAACTTATCTAAAGGGTAAATAATTAATAAAACCAGCACACCTTCAATCTCATTTTGAGCAATCTCTTTATACTTGTGTGCAATATTGTATGGACCTTTTTTCATGGGTTTGACTCAAGATATCAATTCAATTTTATTTTCCTCCATTCCTTTGATCAAACCCTTTAGATATGTATAGTCTCTGGAAATTACATATTGATACTCTTTAAGTAGGTTGACTATCTATGTGATTTGTTTCTCCAACCATAGTCACCGACTTTTACCATTCTTAGTCGACCATCATTTGAAATGTCAACTTATGTGTGTTTTATTTTGGCATCCATCCATTCCAATGATTTTGACTCATACAATTTTATTTCACCTTCATAGAATTCATTGTATGTTGATGGGAAGTTTATTTTTTCCTTGTCTTCTAGGTTGACTTGTTTAGACACTTTTAGAATAGATTTTACTTCTCTCATGAATTCTAGATGATCCATATTCCACCTAAAGGTTTTCCCTATAAAACATTCATTTTCCATATCAATTTATCAGTGAATATGACTCTTTTGTTCCTATCATGATATTAATTTAAAATTTGAGGTCAACCCAGTGTCGGCTATAGAATTTCCTTTTTCTTTTACACTTATATTGCTTGGTATTTCTATAAAATTTATGATTTCTTGAAGTCAACCTTGTAGGTCAACTTCTACTGGAACAAACGAAAAGTATTTTATAAAGTTTTCTTTCATTTCTTGCTAGATGCAAGTGTCACCTCTAGCCTCTTCAATTTCATATCATTTGTAGATAAAATCATCCAATGTGTTTGGGAACATGTGCAACCAAACTTTCTTGTTTCAGTATCCAATCTTCCTCCACTCCTTACTGAATTCCTAGATATGTTTTTCTGGGTCAAACCCTAGTTTAAAATTTATTATGTTGGTTGTCTCTATGTGAATATTCCCTCCAAATATTTCAACAAAACATGTTATGGTCATGATCCATGTTTGTAATCAAGGAGTGTGTGTCCCACCAATGTACATCTCGGCCCATGAATGATTGTACTAAGCTCAATAGTTAACCTTGTTCTCTGACCATCCTTGATACTTCATCTAAATGGATTGTAAGATACTCCAACTCTTTAAATATTATGGGAGGAAATGCAGTTGGTTTTGACTTTGTGGGTATTAAACTTAGGTATCGTTTGACTCTTTTTCATATATAGTGGGTATTTCCTTTATTAAGAGGAAAGATAAGAAGCTTCCCTTTAGTATGGATTCAATTGTCTAACATTCCCTTACTTTTGATTCATCATTTTACATTTGACACTCATATAGTTATATGTCATAATTATGTCCCATAGACAATGGTGAACCATGAAAAAAATCACATTTGATATTGGGCTCAACATTGTGCTTTTCCCCTTGAATTACTTGGTAATTTTTTCTCACATCACTTTCTTCATTCCAAGGATCTAACCAAGGATTTCTTCTCTTGGATCCAAGGGTATAATGATCCCCCTATCATTCCCTTTCAAATTGATTCTATCTTTTTCTAATGAGATTGTTTCCTTCATCTTTCGACCCCATGGTCAACCAACCAACACTAGGTAGGTTGGAATACCATCGATTAAATTAATTAATTTGAATTCAACCACAATTGGTATCCCCATTATGATTTGTTTTGCACCTTTTAGTAGCCCAATTGGTTCAATGAACCTTTAGTCTACCAATTTTAAGAAATTTTATGACCTAACCAAGTCAATTTTACCCATTCTAATCCAAGTTTCCTTCAGGAGGATGTTTATTTGGGTTGAAAGTCGACTACTACATGTGGAACCATAAAACCCTCATCTTCTAGGTCAACTTATGGATCATGGTCATCATGGGGTCTTTCCTCTGGCATTAGTTGGCACAAGTGTTTACATGTTTTTTGTTCTTCTTTACATTCATTGAGGATATTTAATAGAAGAAATAATATAGAAACTCTTCTTCTTTTTATAGGTTAAGGAATTCATCAGGAACTGCATCCTTCCCTTCTTGGTATTTTATCTATGGGTTTTCCTATCAATAGTATTCCTCTGTTATATCATCAAATAAATCGAAAATTTATTTCATGATTTGTTTTTCTTTCTAAGGGTTTGGGTACATGTTATCTTTTATTACAAGTTCAAGTTGGGGTATTTTTTGCAATGTTGTGTTCACTTTCTTCTTTTCTCCTAATATGGTAATTACATTTAAATTTTTAGAATTTAACACCTCATGTTTTGAGACACTCTATTGGAGGTTTAAATTTCTCCCTTTGACTATATTTTCAAGCGTGATGGGGAAATTCTCCAAGGAGTGACCTCCTACTCCACATTTGGTACAAAATTTAAGGTCAGTATTATCTTTCAATGGACAATCTGGGCTCAAGTGATCTTGCTTGTAGCATACAAATTAGTGTTTATTTGTAAATCCTCCTTAACCACGTCCACCATATTTTCCATATAGACCATGATAACCTCCTTGATATCCACTTTGACCTTCATACCCTCCATTGCCTCCTCCTCTTGGCTAGACATGGTTTTGATATATCGTCTATGTATGATATAATGTTTGATAATTTGCTTTATTTTGACCATTATGATGGAATTATGTTGTATTGTGGGTAGGTTCTTCAAATATGGCACACCACATAGGTTTAACATTTTTTATATTGTGTAGCATGGTTTGTTATGATCTAACAAATTTCACAGTAGTAGTCAACTTGGACTAGTCTAACATCTAGGTCTCTATCATTTGCTTCTCGATGTTTGCAATAATCCTTTGTATGTCGTTCTTCACATAATAGGTCACCATAGTTCACTTATTGTTAGTGCAATATCTCTCAATAAATTTTTCATCATTTGAAGTTTTTATTCCACTTTTTTATCCAATGATGGTGTATCCCAGTCATCATCAGATTCAATCTATTGGGATTTTTTGAGGGCATCTTCATAGGATTTTATCTTATGCATCCTTAGTGGTTCCCTAATTGTGTGGAGTATTCCTACAACAAAGCATTTCACCAACAATTATGTGTCAATAGCATATGGGATGAGGGATTTGGTTGAGGAGATCCTTAAATCTTTTATGATATTCCCATACCAACATGCCTCACATTTGTTCAATTTCTTTAATATATTGGGATAGCAAATGTTTACTAGATTGAGTTTTGAAAAATGATAAGAAATTTCTATGTATCTAAACTTTTGTTCTATTTTGATTATTGATAAAGTTCATTAACTAGGTTAGGGTTATTTTCCCTAATGCTCCTTTAAATTGTGCCATTTTCTATGTTTCATCAATTAAGTCCATGGTATCCTAGAATTTCTTGCAAATAAACCAATTCCTTCTCGAATTTTCATATCCTTTGTATATAGGGAGGTTATTGTGTGTAATATTGGTAGGTGTAGATGGTTTTGGTAGTGGAGGTGTTGTTGTTAATTTTAACTATTCCAAATTCTCAACATAAATATTTCTTTGATTTATACTATTTACTTCAATCAATATCTCTTATCTACCAATTTCTTGTTCAATTTCTTCTATTTGAAAATCTTAATCTTTATATTCTACTAAAATAGTCCTTTTTCATCTCTCTTCCTCGCAACCTTTAGTTGAAATCATTTGGTGTTATTTAGTAATTAACTCCAGTGGCAGGGGTGCTCCTATGAGATCCTCAATTCAAATAGGAAAGTTGTTTTCACCTCCTTTGGGTACAACATTTATCTAGTTTCCTTCTCTCTATATCATTTGGATCCATATTCTATCAGTGACTCATCCTTCTCTGTCTAGTTGACTCCACATTGAAGTGAGACCAAGTTCAACATGGAAGAAATGTTTAGGAATTTCCTTAATATTAGGGCCTGGTTGTTTCATATATGGTGTTCAAAGTGTTGTAGGACATGACTTGTAGACTTCCATATTTTCAATATTTTTTGTTAGTTGTGGGGCTACAAAGCCTCCACCATTTGTAGATTCTCGTCCAATTTAGGAATCATCAGGGATGCTTCCACTTCTACATTCAATATGTTTTAATATTCTGACTTGAATAGGGTTATCACTCCATCAACTCATCATTCCTCTATATATTCTTCTCTTCTAGATTGACAAGGGTTTGTGGTATCACACATTTCTAATAGGTCAGCCATAGGTTTGTGTTGTTGCATTATTATTATAGTTCTCATCTTTGTTTCTTCCTCTATTACATACTCTCTTTGTCTATTGGTCTATGTTTTTCTTCTCACTTTCTTTGGCATACATATAGTATCTTCCAATCTTATTCTTCTTCATTAATGTGAGTAAGATATGGTTTTTCTTGTTCTCAAGACATCTCACATGCATCTATCCCCCCATTTCCAATGCCAAGTTTACTCTTAATCGATGAGGTATATCCTTGCAATCATATTCATTTTCTCAAGAAGTATCTCCACTCCTCCTATTTGTTTTTCTAGTCATAATTGATAGGTGTATTCAGAGGAGGTCGTACTTCAATGATATGGCTAACACTTTTGTCAATGAGGAAAATTATTTAGAAAAGTTGATACTATGTAAAGGAAACTATCATTTTGATCATCATAAAATACTCCCTTGATGTTGTTAAATGATGTGTGTTCTTCAACTACTTTCTATTCACAAAAGTCCTCAATGATTTTCTCGACCCATTCATACAAGCTAGTTTGACCAACATTGATTATCTTAGACAATAGTTATTCATATTTCATTTGATTATGCATGTGTGTTGCTATCAAAAATTTTATTTATCCCCTCTGAGATCACTTTTAGAAATATTTCACGAGTTTCTATGAAAAAATGTGCCCTCTCTTATGCAAGTCTTAGTGGATTCCTCCTAGCATAATTTTTCAAGTAGTTTTCAATTTCCTTTTCCACCACTCATGAACCTCCTCAACACTCAAAATATATGCATGAGTGAAACTAATATAAATTCTTGTATCATGTACTACTATCAACATAACCAATATTCTGATCTAAGGGATCACATAGTAATTAGTTATCAATAGTGCAGTCATACAACCATAATATACAATGCAGAAATATACATGCATGCATACATAGAAGAACGAAAAAAAGAAAGTAATGGTGGAACTAACAACAAGTATTCTTTATTGGTATATGAACATCAACAACCAACCTTACCTTGCACATCTATATCGATTTATATATTTACACCAGAATAAGGTAGTTACAACTTCCATGACTATCTTGGTCGGTTGACCAACCTGACTACCTAGTCAATTACACTTCTTCGTCGACTTACTCTTTATAGTGGTCGACCATTTGGCCTAGTCAACTAGGATCCTCCAAGAGATACTAATTCTTTTTGTGAGTGTTGTGTCGATGATTATGTGCTCACTATGGAATTTGCAAGTCTAGGAGTCGACATTAGGTCTTAGGAGTTCATGTTAATCTACTTGGTAGTGATTCATATGTAGATTTGGGAGGCTATCACAACCACATATTGTAATGTGTAGGGTTTAACTCTACCTTTCTCATGTATATTAGTTTACAACCATGTCAATCTGAGGTAAATAGCTTTGTGGGTATGCCAGAAGGGGCCATAATCATGAAGAGAATGTAATTATATGTATGTGAAATAACTATATATTAATATTGTTCTAAATTCATATGAACTTTGTTGTAATTTCCCATGTACTAGCTATTATTATTCAATGTATAAGTAGAAATATGTTTTAAGTGCTAAGATGGTTGAATGTGATAATGGGTTGTGGAATACTTTTTTATGAGCAATGTATTTCCATGACAAAACCATTATTGTCCATAAATTACATGTAATAATGCTAGTTAATTATGGAATTTTGTACGTTACAATATGGTATTAGAGCAAGAAATCAATGTGAATTTGGTGGTTTCACAAAGTACCCCGTATCCTCAACATAACAGAGAGGGTGTTGGGTATGTTACATTGAATCCTAGAGACATGAATGCCAACTTTAAGGAAGAGGAGGTTCAATCAACCATCCTCCAATAATCATAGAGGAATTGCGTTAAAAAAATTAATGGTGGGGGCAAGTTTTTAGAGAAATCAGTTAAGGGATGGGCCATGATGAAATGGGAATAAATATTGGGATACGCCCCAAAGATACACTTTGGATCCATGCGTTTCTTCACCTTCATTTTTAGAAGTTACAAGGATACAAATTGCTTCCATGATAATGGGCCTCACTTCAATTACATTGCATGCCTCTATATCCATGATTATATACCAATGTTTGACCCAACCCAGGAGTAGATTACAAAACTCTCTAGTTGTAAAAAACTTCCAAATACCCCCTTATAGTTTTGGACACACAACATACTAAAGCAAATAGGAGATAGAATGGGAATATTTTTTAAGGATGGTGACCATACCTTAGCCATGGAAAACCTAGAGGTGTCCCAAACATGAGTCAAAATGGACCTAAATGAGGGCCTTCCAGAGAGTATTGGACTCAACTATCAAGGAATCACACATTGGAAGAAACTATACTTTGTAAATATCCCTTCCTATTTCCATATTTGTAGAGAAATTGGGCACTTGAGGTACTTCTACCCTAGAAGAATTGTTGAAGGAAAGAGAGGAGAAAATTTCAAAGAGGAGTGTTGCCTCATAGGTAAGAGACATATCCCTAGTCACTCTAATGAAGTCCCTTCACAAGTTCATTACAGTCATAAATATCCTATTTATACTTCTTTTATTTACCCTACACCATCCTCATCAAAATATATTGACTTTGTTGGACTACTACATGGATTTCACATGTAGGCTCACACATGTGGATTGATACATTCCAAGGGTACACATGTTAAGCTGCAAGGTGATGCCATCCATAAGAAATGCTCCAAGTGTAAGGGAACTCCATGAGGTGTATCCAAAACTCATCCTACAAGCCTTTAATGACTCCAATGAACCTCCTAATCCATGTACTCCACTGGATCCACTCACCCTACATGACCACTATCACAACCTAGGAATCCTGAAGTCAACTCCAACACTCCATGCAAACATCCAAGTTACACCATGTTTTCTACGACACAATTCCCTCCTCTATGATGCCAAATTCTCCTCCTCCAATGTAGGGCATTCTCCAAACAAGAAACCTCCTCCATGTGGCTAGAATATAGAATGTCTCTAGGCTATCTAAATATCTCTAATTCCCTAAGGAAGAATGTGTTGCAAGCACCCAAATAAGGTCAATAAACCAATGAGTAAGCCATCTCTGATGTGGAAATCCATCGCAAACCATCTCCAATGTGAAAATCTATCACATACCATCTCTAATGTGCAAATCCATCATGGAACATCAAGGGTTTGATCATAAACCAAGTACCCCAAATCTCATGAAGCACCCCCAAACATGGTGTAAACATTTTTGAATTAACCCCAAAAGATAACACTCCCTCTTTACGAGGAAAGTTTTTTTACTGACACCTATCAACTCCATCTACAACTCCACCAAAATTGACATCTGCAAATTGGTACCTATTGTTGGTGTATTTAATTGTCTAACTAACTCATTGAGTACATTAATTCTCAACTCGGGGTTTATTTTCTTATTTCAAGGTTATCATGCAAAATATATGCAAGAAACAACTTCTTAGATGATACTATCTTGAGATATAATCCACACTTTACTAGATAAATCACTTTGTTGAATTAAAAATCACAATTACTTGTTGTTAATGGGTAAATCGGTGAATGTGGACATAAACTAATCCCCCTAGATCCACCTAGATCTAGAACAAAACACCACAAGACATGGTGCTTTCCCTAGGCTCCAATCATCAAATTTACTACTAAACAAAAGACCAGAGACATACCTTTAAGTGTCGCTTCCTTATGTCTTTTTTGTTCTTGTTTCACTCTTGTGCTCTTGTGATACTGATCCTGTAATGATACACAAACCAACCAAAGTGAAATCAGAGAGAGTATATTCAATGAAAACCTATGCATATGATCAAGGAATTATGCAATAAAATAAAGATAATTCTATGGGAAAGAAACATGCCATTGTATCATATTAAATAATAGGAAGACAGATTACAACCGGATGCCTTGATGTCATAAGGTTCCTCCCAACAGTTCCTTGCTTCCCACACACTTATGATCCAAGGATTCTAAGACTATATATCTGACATCTATCTTGACAAAAGCAAAGCTCAAAGCCACTCTAACCAAGCTAATAATTCCAATCCAAATCCAACTAACTTTCTCCATGAGAGCTCCTCTCCTTTTATAAGTTGAAGAGGATCAGGTGAGGAGGTTAGGATGATCCCACTAAATCATGAAAGCGAGTAAGATCCAAACCATTCGGAGGCCACCTCACCATAGAAGCTTCTCCTTCTAGAAGCATCGAGGAAATGCTCATTTTGCCCATGTACAAAGGCCACTGCGACCTAGCTATAGTGCAGCCTGCGAAAATTCTACGCCCTAGCTATAGTGCAGCCTATGGAAATCAGGGATTTCCGCACCCTAGCTATGGTACAGCCCACAGAAATCCTCCAAAATAAGGATTTAACAAAGGAAAACACAACTTCTTCTCTCAGGGAAAGTTCTTCTCCCTTCTTTCTTTACGAATTCATGCCACTAACCCTTCTGAAGGCAACATATAGGTTTACATCATTAACCATCATAGGGGATTACGAAAATAATGTGTAACACTTGTTACTGTACAAAATGCCCAAACTTTTGAATAAAAACCTCACCCCTAGAAATGAAATCCTATTGAGAGCAAAGTATATTGTTGGAGATAAAACCACTTTCACAATTGCATCAAATTGAAAACATGTTGTTGTAAAGGAAATCACACTTGCATTGAAATGAAACAAACTTCTTCTAAATGAAATTAACCTCACGTGTATTGGAATGAAACACATTGTTCTAAATGAAATCAAACCTCACTTGCATCGAAATGAAAACATACTATTGTAAATGAAATCAATTCTCAGTTGCATTGGAATGAAAACAAACTGTTGTAAACGAATCAAACCTCACTTGTTGAAATATAAAGCACATTTGCAAAAATGAAATAAACCACTCTTGTTGAAAAAGGGAAATCACTACTTAAAAGGAAACAACCCACACTCTTGTTGAGAATAAAGAAAACCACACTTTTCTAAAAATGGAATGGGTTCACTCTCTGTAAAAGAAGAAATTCATTCGACTAGAAGGAATCACACCTTATTGATATGAAATAAATTAACAACAAGTTGATGATTCATAGAATGGGGATCATCTAAAACATTTTGACTCTATCCAACTTTGTAACTTAATCAACCTCAATCAATCTGACACATGAGATCTGTAACAACAATGATCTTTCGAATTGAAATAAATTCACAATACAACCTAAATAACAACACTCTGCACCCACACACCAGAAGACTCGTAATCTAATAATGAAAAAAAAGTAACAACAAAGATCTAAAATGTACCTCAAAAATCACTCTTAATATAAATCTACCTAATAATACAATAACAATGACCTTGCTAAAGAGGAGGGCCCTTCCACCTTAGCAAGGGCTCGAAAAGATACATAAACTACAACTTAATTGCACATAAAAATTGAATCATAAACTTGTTGAACTTTTATTAATCCAACTCAAGAAGTACAGATACAGGTGTTGTCTCTCATTGACCAAACTAATTGATCTCCAAAAAATAGACTACTTTGAGAGCAGAAATGCTCTGCTTTTTAAAGCTTCCTCTAAACTAATATCGGAAAGATGACAATTACAAATAGCCTTGAGAATATTTTGATTCTGAAGTTGTGCAATACAGTCTTAACTGGGAAGATACTAAATATTTCTTACAACCGGTCTTAACTAAGCATGACTGATTAAAGACCTTGCCCATTGAATTGTACTATAATTTGGGCTGACAAAACCAATTATGACAATTACAATAATCATGAATTAGAGAATAGCCACATCATTAAGATGACAATTCATTACGACGAGGGTACGCATATCAACGACCTGATCAACATCAGTATGAATGATCCTCAAATAACATTGTCAATCTATTGGGAGTAATGGTAATTGAGAGTAACAACATTCTTAGGAGTGACAGTATTGCAGGAGAAACAATACTCCGAAGTAACAACATCATAGGAGTAACAACACCTCAGAGTAACAACAACATAGGAGTAACAACACCTGTAATAACCGATTATCTTGCAGGGAGTTCTTAGCACTTTGTTAGTAAATACCCAAAGAGGCCATTATCCTTCCCAGATGCAAGAAAAACTTAATGAATTGAGGCATCATATGGACTTTAGCAAACCTAGACAAAATACAAGATCTTGGAAAATAATGGAAATGAAAAGAACATGGATGGTACAAGAAAACATATGAAATAGTAATAAAAGGCTAGAAAAAAGGTGTCAATTCCTGAAACCAACATCCCACCCAACTAAAGAAATTGCACATCCTCATGCATCTTGTTGATCAATCAGAGTCTGAGTTGAGTTGGAAATATTGGAGGTGGAGATTAGTGAGGTTATATGTTGCAGCAATATCCTTTTGGATAGTCCTGTATCCATTGGTCATCATCAAATCTATCCACCAATCATCATAAAGCCTTAACTTGTAGAAATGTTGATATATTTTGATAGGGAGCCATATCAAGGGAAATATGTACCTGAGGCCAAGACACCTGGATCCATAGTGCCTGATACAATCCATGTACTTTATTACTCTTGAGAGAGCATGAGTAAAATTTGGGTACCCGTAGGGATCCCTACTTTTTATCTCATCGTCGGATGCTTCTTACCTGAGCCGACTACCTGCCAAAGTTTCATGTAGTTGCATATTGATGCATCTAGGGAAGAGGTCCAGGATAAACAATCGGATATCATTCATGGTGGAAACCCATCCTTCTACACCAAGGAACTTATTAAAATCCCTTGCTATATCAGCATCAGGGGTAGGTGTTAAACAACATTTTGTCACAACTGCTTATATTGTCTATTCTCTGACAACTTAAAATCATAAGACTTTGGAAGGAGAGTTGGGAAAAAGTATTTTGGAAATAAGCATCTCAAAAAAATCCCTAAATTAAAAACTTGTCATGAGTTTCACTCTATCAAGGTGCGAAAACTTTACTTGTCACATTATGCATCACTACCAAATGCAACAATGTCACTTTTTGCTCAGATATAAGGGTACGATAACATTTCATACATGGGAAAAATAAGAGATTTTCAAAGCTTCTAGGAGAGAATCTTCGATGATGATTTGTTTACCGATCGGTGTGGATCTCACCTTCCTCTCCTGATTTGGTGAGATCCTAACCTCTTCATGACTTCCTCTCTACTCTATAAAAGAGGAAACTTCCAAAGGAAAAAGCTAAGAAAGAATAGAGGAATAATGAGATTATGGTGAATTGAGAATAGATCCATATTTGTAATTGAGAGTTTGTGAATCTCACTTTGTCCCTAAGAGAGTTAGTTGTGTCAAAGTACTTTGGTGATGATGATGACACCTGTGGAGACTATGATGGTATTGAAGCATTGAACTGTTGGAAAGAGATTGTCAATGCCAAGGCACCAGTTGTAAGTTGTTTCCTAATTATTTAATACAATGATACATTTTCCTTTCCTAACTAATATTGCCAATGATCTTTGTGTGTATTTATCCTTGGCTATTTACATAGGTTTATTGAAATATATAGATATTGGTTTCTTTCATTGTTTGTTTGTTCCTCTTGCAGATCTCTATTTTTACAAAGCATTTAATTGAGAATTTGGAGTTAGAACTTGCAAGGACAAACAACAATTAAAAAGGTATGAACTTCTATCTTTTATGTTTCTTTTGAATCTAAGGAAAAAAGTGTATTATGTTTGGTTTTGTTCTAGTTCCGGGTGTCCGAACTAGGGAGATTGGTCTATGTCCGCACTTTATTTATCCACAACAATAGGTTCTCCTCTAACCCATAATGTTTTCTCTTTCTGGGTTGTTTCCATGGTGTCATAGGTTCCTTCCACTCTTCTTGGTTACTGACAAATGAAGTAAAATCCATCAACTGAATTTTCCCAACGTATAGTGAAAGATTAAACTTGCATTCTCCATACAAAATAAAATCATGCATACACAATTCACAAAGTAGATGTTGATCTGCAAGACTACTATGAAACAAAACCTTCAGAGAAGAAATAGTGGAATCAAACTTACAGATTCTATCTTCTTTCAAGGCTACCAACTAAAAAAGAATGAATTTTTATTGAAGAAATATTGGATAGGTAGGGGAAGGGTTTCTGCAATTCAACAATTCTTGTGCCAGGTCACATGTTTTTACCTTTATGTCTCACAGGGTTTGGACCTAGTCTCTTAGTTCTTTCAATTATTGTCTTTATTCCTTCAAATTATCCCACCTTTGTTTCTGGAATACCAATTCTTCTACCCACTTTTCTATGAGGTCACAGGTAATATTTTTATGCTATTAAATGGAAATCACCCCTTATTGAAGTGATAGAGATAGCTTCTTCCACTTATGAGTTTCAGCAACCAATATGTCAACATTAGGGGTCGTGTCTTGTCTCCTTTCTTCCTCAAATTGAACTTCCTCATCTATACGCGTTGTTGGTTCTTGTGTAACAACAACGTCTTGTTCAATTTCTTGTGCATCAACCAAAGGAGGCCCTTCTTCTCCTTTCTTGTTATGTTGTTCCTCCCTTCCTAGAGTTTCAACATCAACATCCTTATCTCCTTATTTTCAAAATCTATTTCGACATCTTGGTTTGATTCAGTTGTCTTTGTGCCAAGTACTATTGGTTCTTGTGTAACATTAGTATCGTGGGCAGGATCCTCTTCGATGCCCTGAAAAGGTTTAGTTGTCTCTATGTTGTTGTGTCCTTTTGCAACCTCCATTTCAATGACTGGGTTGGGTCCAACTATTTTTGTGCCAGGTTCTATTGGTTCTTGTGTGGCGGTATTATCTTAGACAGGTTCTTCCTGACCATTTTGGATAGTCTCAGTAAACTTCTCATCCTCCTCAAAAGGTTTTGTTTGAATACCTACTGAAATAAATTTCGATGGTAACACATAATTTTGTGCATACCCTGCCTAGTTAAGAACATCACCACATAATGAACATAATTTTTCCGTAGTCTCCTTATCCTCAGGTATTCTAGCCTCGGGTTTTAAAGGAGAAAATGATTTTTTCACTAATTGTGCAATCTCAACCAGGGATCCCAGTCTTGAGGGGTTTTCTTTTTCTTGAAATTTTCCTTTTAAAACCCTAAGTTGTCCCTCAAGCCTAGAATTTTCCTCCTTTAAATGATCAATCTTCTTAAGCATGGATGCAATTTTACTTGGCCTGGAGTTGTCGGTTCTTGCTCTTTCCTTTCCCTTATTTGGAGCAATTGGCTTCCCAGCAGGTTCTTGTGGGTGATCAACAATGATTAATGGTTTATATGATTGGGTTGATGCTAATGTCGAGGAATACCTAGTTCTTCTTCTCTGGAGGTCATCAAAAACTCCTTAGGATAACATGTTCTTCCCTCTCTTCCATTTTGGAGGTTCTTCTATGACAAGGCAATGTTTACATTCTTCCCAAGAGGGATTTTCACTTATAATCTCTACTTCATCACTAGAGTTACATTATTTTTTCTTAGTGCATGAATAAACAAAATCTTGATAAGTCCATGATTCAAAATGCAGGCCTACATATGTTTGKACTGGAGCACAGAGCTAGCCATTAGCTTCATAGACTCCAAMAAAAAGTAACGGATGTTCAGCAAATGCCCATGGCGAAGATGTGACAGTAGCATAAAGTGGTAGTTGAAGACAATAGTAAATCTTCCTTCACAGGTAAYGTATCTCTGAATGAAATAGGAAACATCTTGYCAAGGAGAAGGTAGTGAGGTTATGTCAATTCCCTTACCTTTTTATTTGACATGTTCTTCTCCTCTCAGGAAATTCACCTTAGTTGCTGGAATCGACGCCTTCTTACTAAACCAAAATACCCCTAAATGTGGCAAACATGTATCCTATGCAATAGTCCCTTATGTAACATCAACATGTAGTTTGTGCACCATCGAGCATGCTCCATCTAGATTCTGAACAAACTCAAGGGAGATGACATTATCAAACCCTTGCAGTTTCTTGAAGAAGGTTACCTAGCATGTGTCCTAAAATATTTGGTAGGGTTTTGGATGGCTACATAGAAAATCAAGCAACTCATGCTCATTAAAAATGGTTGATCCTGCCATTCTGGATAGTCAAGTTCTCACTAGCTTGTTGTATGTAGAGTTTCAGTAGGGTGAATTGCAGGAACGGGCATGCAGTCGCAGCTGGAGGGAATTGTTAAATTAGGAAAGTTGATGGTATGGTTGTTTTATGCCATAATTAGTATTAATGGCGAATAATGGAATGGCATGTTTTCATGGAAAGTTGGCATGATGTGATGGGAGAAACGAGACAAAGTAATAAATATGTCACATGGTAAGATGATGTGCCCCCCCCCCAACTAATGATCGAATCCATTCTCAGCTGAGGTGGAAGGATTGATGGCGTCAGTCCAAATGACACCTCTAAACTTTATAATTATGCAAGCAAATGGAAAGGACGTGCATATTGGGTACTTACCATAAAGTGTGTATGATGTGTCAAATGTTGAGTATAACCGATGGTCAAAGTAAGAGCAATAATGATGACCGTAACAGGTGGAGTTGAAAGAGTACATGATCAAAGAGTGGCATATGGATATTTGGAATAGAGATGCAGCATTATAACATTGGATGTTCATCACTCAATCTGACATTTCAACATACAGAGAGAGTCATGGCATAATATTGTAGACTGTAGCAAGTATGAGCAACAACAAGTAGTAACAGTGTGAGAATTAACAAATGAGTCACAATGAGAGGTGATTTTCAGCAAGAAAGCGATGATTTACGACAAATAATGAAAATCAACAAGTGATTTATAGCAGATGATGTGTTCCAACAAATGATGAGTTAAGATGAATTACATCAGAGGATGAGTTACGGAAAATGAGTTATAGAAAATGGTGAGTTACATTAAATGATGGGTTACAACAAATGAGTTGTGGAATATGAGTTGCAGCAAAATTAGTTACAATAAATGAGTTGCAACAAACGATGAGTTACAACAAATGAGTTGTGGCAAATGAGTTACAGCAAAATGAGTTACAACAAAACGAGTTGTGGCAAATGAGTTACAGCAAAACGAGTTGCAACAGATGAGCTGCAACAAATGAGTTATAGCAAAACGAGTTACAAAAAATGAGTTTCAAAAAAACGAGTTACATCAAATGATATCATTGAATTGTGTTGATATGGACCTAAAGTTGTTATTGACAAGAAAATTTTCTGCATTATTAACAAAAATAATGGAAAAAAAAAACTTATAAGAATTTTTTTTTGTTACTTTTTTAAGTGTCAATTGCTAGGTAGTTGGTTTTGAGTTGGCACCCATCTAATTGTGCTCTAAGGGATTTTTCACAGTTAGATTTATTTATTTATTTATTGAAACTATGTGGTTGGTGGTGCAAGAGAATGGTTTTTGGGCCCATTGATTTCAAAACCTAGCTTTGAAATAACATGAGAGAGAAACAAATCTTTGGAAAGCGGCTAGTGATACAACTGAAGACGATGGCCATTAGCAAGTAGAGAAACTTTTTAGTCGTCTATGGTTGTAATCTTGATGGTCCCATTTTCAAAAACTTTTTCCACTTCATAAGGGCCTAACCATCTAGTGCAAAGCTTCCCCTTGAAATATTTAAATCTAGAATCATATAACAACACCCAATCGCCTTTTTGAAACACCTTCTTTTTAATAAATTTATCATGCCACTTGTTGCGTTGTTGTTGAACAAGGTTGGTGTGATGTATGGAATACAAGCGCATTTCATCTAATTCATTAAGTTGATCCAACCAGTGTTTTTATGTTGTGGTTAAATCCAAATTTACCTCTAAAGCAGTCCTTAATGTTTTTATTTCAAATTCAATGGGGAACACATGACTCTTACCATAGACAATTTCAAATGGAGAGAAACATGTGGTGTTCCACCATGTCGTCTGATAGGCCCAAAGGGACTCTTCTAGTCACTTAGCCCAATCATGACGATGACTAGCCACAATTTTCATGAGTATGCCTTCAATAACTTTATCAATGCTTTCCACTTGCGTATTTACTTTTGGATGGTAAGGTGAAGTAATGCTATGACAAACTGTGTACTTTTGATGAGATCTTTGATCATTTGGGAAGTAAAATGTGGTCCTCCATCTGTGACTATTTCTTTTGGCACTCCAAAGTAAAAAAATATGACTTGAAATAGAAATTCAACAACACCTTTCTCAATAGCCCTGGTGAGTGCCTTGGATTTGACCCATTTGGTGACATAATCCATGTAAACCAAAATGTAGGACTTTTGATGAGATGGGGGGTTGATATTCCCCACAAAATCGAGCACCCACTTTTCGAAGGGTTGGATAACCAAATGAAATTTCATCTAATCGAATGGGTTGGCCTATTCATTGGCAACTATCACATCCCTGTACATAATTTTTGGCATCTTGGAACAGATTAGGCCAGTAATAGCCCATGTGAAGTGGTTTGTACTCTATTCTTTTATCAACAAAGTGTCTACCACAAGGCTCATTGTGGAAAACTTTCAGAATTGTATGGATCTCATCTTCTCTTACAAAATATTGGATCTCAATATCTGGCCTTGTGTAAAAGAGACAATTGTTGGGTTTTTATATTTTTTGCAGTGAAAGTCTAGTCGAGATGAATCGATTGACGGTCAAAGTAGAGGTGGATCAACAACAAGTCGGAGGTCGAGGTGAGTTGACTAGGTAAAGTTGAAGTCGAAGGTCGAGGCATTTTGACATGGTAAAGGCATCGACAGTAAGTCAAATTGGTCAACCAACAAGAGGTCGACAGGAATACGTGTGGCAACCAATTGAATATTGAATGAAGGTCGACTGATATTCGACTAGTAATATGACTTGGATTCGACTCTAACTAAATCTAAATATTTGCAAAACTCATAAAGTGGTAGTTTAAGATATTCTTGTAGATCGAGAACAATGGACAACGGTATGTCTAGGTACCCAGTCAATAGGCATGTCGACGGAAGAATGGGAGAAACTCGAAAGAAGAGAAAGAAGTATGATTTGGATTTTTCTTGCAAATTCAGTATTGTTGAATGTCTCAGGTGAAGATTTGGCCAAGAAATTGTGGGACAAGTTGGGAAGCTGATACCCGTTGAAATCTCTGGTAAATAAGTTGTTTCTCATAAAGAAATTGTATCTTCTGAGAATGAGTGATGGAAGTTCGGTGACTGAGCATTTAACTCCATTTAACACCATTTTAAGTCAGTTATTAGTTGTGGATATTAAAATTACTAAGGAGGAGAAGCGTATAAGCATATTATGTTATTTTATAGACTCCTGAGATAACTTAGTCATGGCTATAGGGAGTAATACAACCACACTAGTGATAGAAGACGTGGTTGCTTCTTTTTTGTCAGAAGAAATGAGAAAAAATAACATGGAAGGATTGACCAAAGATTCTTTAGTGGTGATAGGTCGACTCGTTGAAAGAGATAAAAGAAAATTATCCATTATAAAGTCTAAGTATAAGGGTAGATCAAAATCCCCAGTTCAATCGACAAGAAGATGTTGGAAATGCAGTAAAGTTGGGCATTACAAAAAGGACTATAAGTCGAGGGAGATGGAAGTAAATATGAGATCCGACGAGAAGCAGTCGACTGAGAGAAAGACAACCCCAAATAAGGGAGGTGATGTGTACCTAACGTCGACCAGTACACATTCAGATCAAGGTGTTTGTTGATCAACTCAGGAGCATCCTATCATATGACACCACATAGATAATGGTTATGTGAGTATGAACGATATGATGGAGGTGATGTGTTCTTGGGGGACGAATCGACAACCAAAATTGTCAAACAAGGAGGAGTTCGACTGATACTATAGGATGGGAGGAAAATAACCCTTCCAAGTGTGCTACACATTCCAAGTTTGGAAAGAAATCTGATATCTGTCAGTAAGATGAGTGATGCTAGAGGACACACTCTATTTCAGAAGGATTCGTACAAGATGGTCAGAGGTGCGATGGTCTTAATGAAAGGAATTCATATTGGAACCCTATACACGTTATTAGGGAATGTTGACTCGACTCGATGAAACAACATCGTTGCTACTGAAGTCGACTCAACTTCAACTCAACTCGACCCGACTCAGGCTGAGTCAGTACAAACCGACTCGACAAGACATGATAAAATCAACCCAACTAGGCTATGGTATGAGAGGATGGGACAAATTGGAGAAAAAGGACTTTTCGCTATGCACAACAAAGGTATGGTTGAAGGGTTTTCTAAACGTGGCTTAGAGGTCAACTTTTGTGAATATTGCATATATGGAAAAAGAAGTTGAGTGAGGTTCCCATCTGGAACAACAAGGGAAAATGGGATTCTAGAACTGATTCATAGTGATGTGTTTGGCCTGGTTACAGTCCCTTCACTTGGTGGATCCTTGTATTATGTCTCCTTCATAGATGATTTTTCCAGGAAGACATGGATGTATTTCCTAAGGAAGAAATGAAAGGTTTTTGATAAATTTAAAGAGTTTAAAGATCTTGTAGAAAACCGGACAGATAAGAAGATTAAGGTGTTGAGAACTAACAATGGTGGTGAATTTTGTGGAAAATAATTTGATCAGTTATGTAATTAGTGTGGCATAGCATGCCAAAATACCACATGATATACCCCGCAGAAAAATGGATTTTCCGAGAGAATGAACAGAATGTTGATGGATAAGGCAAGGAGAATGCTCAGTGGTGATGGGATCGCATAAGAATTCTGGGCAAAGGCAGTTGACACTGCAAGATATCTAGTGAATATGTATCATTCGTCAGTGCTAGTCGACACGACTCCACATGAGGTATGGTCAGGTAAGAATCCTTCCATTTCACATCTCAAAGTATCTGGTTGTGATGCATTTGTGCATTTTCCCAAGGAAAAGAGGAGCAATTTGGACAAGAAGGCAGTCAAACATATTTTCATTGGATATAAAGAAGGAATGAAAGGATACAAGCTCTAGGATCATGCATAAAGGAGAAAATTTTACAGTTGAGATGTGGTCTTCAGTGAAGTTAGAGGTAAGTCCTATCCTGAAGAAGTTGTTCAGACCGAGAATAATCCTGAGATGGTGTGGTTTGAAACGAGGAATGAATAAGATGATTTATATGAGTCGACTGAATATGAGGAAGAGGTGGAACAATAGACTCTGATGGTAAGGAGGTTAAAAATAATAAGAAAACTAGTCAAAAGGTATAGTTCACCCGAATTTCATTCTGTATTCGTGCTAACTTTCATCGACGATGATACCAAATCAGTGGATGAGGCAGTCGAATCAATAGAGGGTAAACTTTGGAAGGCTTCCATGGTCGAAGAGATGGAATCCTTGCACAAGATTGAGACATGGGATTTAGTCAATTTACCTAGTGGAAGAAATCTCGTCAGTATAAAATGGGTATTCAAGAAGAATATGAATGTCGCAGGACAAGTCGAGAAGTTCAAAGCTCGATTGGTAGAGAAAGGTTATTCCCAAGTAAAGGGAGTCGACTTTGGTGATATTTTTTCCCTTGTTGCAAAACTAACTTCCATTAGAGTACTAATGTCTTTGGCTGCAGTATTCGATCTGGAAATAGAACATATGGATGTGAATACAACATTCTTACATGGGGATGTGGAAGACGAAATATGCATGAAACAGCCTAAAGGATTTGTAGTAAAGGGCAAGCAAGAGTTGGTGTGCAAACTGAAAATATCCCTTTATGGTATAAATAAATCACCAAGTATGTGGTACCAGAAATTCGACACATACATCCTTAGTTTGGGATTTGTGAGAATAAAAGTTGATCACTGCATATATTCTAAGGAAGAAGGTGGGTGTTTCATATATGTAGCTTTGTATGTCGATGACATGTTTCTGATTGGAAACAACATGGATGCAATAAAGGAGGTGAAGAAGAAGCTATCCTGCAAGTTAGACATGAAGGATATTGGTACAACTAACTTCATTTTAGGAATGGAGATTAAGAGAGATTGAGCCACTAGAAATCTCTGGTTGAATCAAATGAAGTATATTGAAATAGTTCTAAAATGGTTCAACATGCAGGATTGCAAAATAGTGAAGGTGCCAATTCCCGTGGGAGTAAGGATTACTGATGAACGGTGTCTAAAGACACAGGAATAAATAGAATACATGGCATGTGTTCCCTATGCAAGTGTTGTTGGTAGTATAATGTATGTGATGGATTGCACTCGACCAGACATTGGCTAGGTAGTGGTAGTGTTGAGCAGATACATGTCAATACCTAGAAAGGAGAACTCAACTATTTTCAAGACAGTATTCAGGTATTTGTGTGGCACAAAGGACTATGCTATATGCTACCAAGGAAGACCTGGAGCTGACAGTGGTAAATTAAATGTACATGGATTTATCGACGCCGACTGGGATAGATATTTGGATCGACAAAGGTCGACTATTGCATATGTCTTGAAGATGTTCAATGGAGAAATAAGTTGGATGAGTAAGAAACAGGTGGTCATAGCCTTGTCAACAATAGAATATGAATACATGGTGGCCACTCATGGAAGCAAATAAGTGGTATGGTTGCAAAGGCTATGTTCAAGAATAGAGATTCAATAGAGAGCTATGAAGGTAAGTTGCGACAATACTTTGGCAAAGAACCCTACTTATCATTCGAAGACTAAGAACATTGATGTATAATACCATTTCGTAAGAGATATGGTGGAAATTAACAAGTTGCTACTGGAGAAAGTAGACACATTGGAAAACATAGCATACTAGTTGACCAAGTCTGTGAGTGTTGTGTAGTTCTCTTAGTGCAGAGAGGCAATGGGAATTGTTGTCGTGGGTCTGTGAACAAAATTTCAGGAATCTCTTGTTTCATAAAAGAAGACAACAAGTGGGATAATTTTGAGTTGTTATATTCTTTGCATTGAAACTCTAGTCAAGGTGAATCAACTAACGATCAAATTCGAGGTGGATCGTGTTAGAATAAAAGAGATGTGGTTGTTTTTCCATAGACAATATCTCAATATTTTCACCCAACCATAGGCACGCATCCACCCCTGATCATCATAACCTTAACAGATAGAATAATTCTGGATGCAGTACTAGACCCAATAGATAACCAAGAGATATCATATCTCTCTTCTTCTGAGAATAATGCACCAAAAAGAAAGTCCATAAACCAGAAACCAAGACCAAAATCCCAGTTGCAGTAGATGCAACTGCACTCCTTCTCCAAACTTTCACACTACTTGTCTTGTGTGAGCTGTGAGAGTGTGTATAACCAAATGAGCTCAAGTTCCCTCTATTTATAGTGCTCTTTTTCTCTTGTCTAGACCGACTTCTTCTTTTAGAGGCCAATACTTAAATATTAATTATTTTAATGAGTCGACATGTCTTCTAGGGTTTCTATACATATGTTTAGGGTTTCTCTAGCTTCTCGAACATTCTAATCTGGTCAGAGGTTATACATGGAGGTTAATACCTCCCGCAGCTACCATAATATCAAAACTCCCTCCTAGCCTCTAGGTAAGCAGGTATTAAAGTCAATGGTATTGATCACAAATAGACCATTCAACCGGTAGTATCATCATAGCCACAAAGGCTATCTCATGATCACGTAGATCAACTCATGAGAAACATCAACACTATTAGTATCATCTGATAGTATCAACTACATCATCTCTTAAAGCCATACTCCATCTGAGTAATCGGGCATGAAGTTGAAAAACTCATTTACTCAACAGAGTGATACAAGAACCATTATTATATTCTGGACATACGCCTTAGAAGAAAAATTGTCCCAACAAATGTTGAAAGCCCTGCAATGGGATACAATGATCATTCTTCTAATCTGGGCCTATGTCCTAGAAGAATTTCAGTCTTCCCAGATGATGAAAGCCACCCCATGGGCTACAAGGACCATTCTTCTAATCTAGAAATACATCCTAGAAGAATGACTGTCCTAGACCATTTTCCCTCTGACCACTACTGTGAACTTAGGGAAAATGTTTGTCCTGTACCAATCTCTCCACTCTGGTCATTATTGTGAACTTAGGGAGACAGACCATTCTTGTAATATGGACATACATCCTATAAGAATATTTTTCCATGGTACATCAACAATATGTCAACCTGGATGATTCTCCATAGGGAGAATGTCTGTCCACCAACAATATTTGGACCATCCTCCACATGGAGGATGTCTATCCACCAACAATATGTCCTATCTAGAACATTCTCCACCTAGAGAATGTCTATCCATCAACTCACTTATTATCCATCTAGCTAGCGATCATCTACAACACTAGTGGTAGTCTCCATGGAAATAAGAACAATTTCATTTGATAGAACACAACAGTGTTTATACATAGTAATATACAACTACTATCCAGTAGTACACAACCACTCCTAGTAGCACATTGCTACTAACCAGTGATTCATAGTCACTACCAGTATATCACATCCACCAAAGTAGCATATAGTTTCTATCCAAAGACATACACTCTCCACAACAATCATATCATCTGATATCAACCTGCATAACAATATCATGATACAAATTGAGTCATCTGTGTTAGAAAAATAGGATCACGGAGTAATAAAATAAAACAAATGCGGAAATAAAACACAGAATATACACAATACAATAAATACATAGATATATGTGGTTCACCCATTGTGGTATGCGTCCACCAGATAAATTTCCAGGTCCTTCCTTTTTATTATCCAACAAAATGAAGGGATACAAATTACAACACACCTGTTGTAACTTCCTCTTCTTTCTCTCATGGTATCCTCTCTCAGAATACAATATTCACGATAATACACAGTTGCAATACAATTCCCTCATAAAAGAGGATTTCCTTCTAGGGAAAAAAACCATAACATAACTTCTACCATCAGATCTGTGACCTTATAATGAACGATCTAGATTGACTATGAAATTACAATATTTTACGAGGAAATTTTTCCTAATATTTCACTTCAGGGGGTGTTGCCCTCGAATCCCCCACCAGGAGGGGGATACAAAAATTTTCGCTAACCCCCGGACCCCCTGGGTGATAGTTATGGGGGGGGGGAATCCCCACACCCCCTGTTAGGGAATGGAGTCCAAGCACAGTTGAAGAAAACATCTGAATAGGGAAGATAATCAAGCTCCACAACCAACAATCTAGGCCATTCTTCCACTCACATCTGTGAGATGTGGAAGAGTATCTTCCCTCAGAAAGTTAAACATTATCCATGGGCTATCTGGACTATTCTTCTCAAGCATAGAAAAATAGTTGTCCATGATTTATGAACCTAGACCATTCACCTAATTGGACCATTCTTTTGGCACTAATCAGAATGCAACTTCGAGAGAATGAGTTTTCCCTAGGGAATGATTGTCCCTGATTGTTGAACCTAGACCATTCACCTAACTGGGCCATTCTTCTGACACTAATAACAGCGCAACCTAGAGAGAATGAATATGCCCTAGGGAATGACTATCCAGACCATTTCCTATGGAAATGATTGTCCTGCACCAACCTCCTGTAACGAACCATTCTTTGAAATTGCTCACAATTGTGAACTTCGAAAGAATGACTTCCTAGAGAGGAGGACCATTTTGCTTGACCACTACTCAGAGTGACTGCCAAGAAGAAATATTTTCCTATACCATTCCCCCACACTAGCCACAAGGGGAATCACTATCTATGGTACATCAACAATCTATCAGACCATTTTCATTAGGAAAAATGATTTTCCAATCTAGACCATTTTTCGAACTGGAAAATGATTTTCTGTCATAAATATTGGGCCACTTTTCGAACTAAAAAGTGACTACCCATCCTGGACCATTTTCCAAACTGGAAATTATTTTCCATCAAGAATCTTGGACCACGTTCTGAACTGGAAAGTGACTATCCAAACTGGACCATTTTCCAAACTAGAAAATGACTGTCCATATATCAATAACATATCAGTGCTCCCTCCCAACCTGGGGGTAATCACTTCCATTTCCAATAAGGAATTCATCTCCACAAGTCCAGCTTTTCCCTTAAGTACGCAAAATTTTCATATTGGACAGAGGCTTCACCAAAATATATGTTATCTTCTCATCATTGGATATATACTGGAGAACCACTTCTCCCCTCAGACTTTATCATGGATAAAATAACACTTGATATCAATGTGCTTCAACCTATCATGGAACACTAGGTTCTCTGAGAACTTCACACAGCTCTAGTTATCACAATATATCATTGTCGAATTCATCACATGATAAAGCAATCCAGAAACCATATTACAGAGCCACACTGCTTCCGTACAAGCATCATGAGCTACAATATACTCTGCTTCTGTGGCGTTGAGTGCAACAAACTTTTGTTTCTTGCTGCCCATGATATCGTGGAAAATATCAAACTGAAACATATCCAAGAATCACTTCTTCTGTCATATGCACTCCCTTCCCAATCTAAATCGATAAATCCATGTAGTTGTATATCATAACTCAAACATCCCATGAATATATTTCAAGGCATACTTTGCAGTTATTCAATTTTCATGGCTAAGTTCCACCTGGAACTATTTTCACAATATATGAAAATATATGATTGAGTATTCTCCAAATACATTAACGAGCCATTCAATTTTCAATTCAGGGATGGGTCTACTAGATAAGAGTCTCCCATCTTCTTCAGATCTATCATTATGGGATTTTACCATAGATTTTCAATCCATCATTCTGGACTTTTGAAGAATCATTTCAATACTCTTCCTCCGTCATAGGAAATTTTCACCACGCTTCTGCTATACATGAGAGGCTTTGCACCAGATTGCTTGAATTCATACAAGGTCTTCTTCTATATTCATACATGGGTATCCTTATGGTATACCTCGAAACCTTGAGGTTGTTCGATATGATTCTTATTCAATTACTTCATTGAGAAGAAAAGTCTTGTTGGCAGAGGGGAAGACCCATGGTTCACTCCAGGAGTGCACCAACAAGCCCTAGCTATTGGCCCTTTCTGCAACACCTGCGAAGCAGATGCAATCTCACCCGAAGCAGCGATGAGGGGGTTGCGGGACAGAGATGTCTACAACCAGGGGAATATCAAGTGGATCCTGTATAACAGCAATCACGGTATTCATATATCACTTATCAGCGAGATCTACTATCCGCAACTATAGATCTTGATCTAACACAGTAATGCAAATAACAGTATAATAATGACAGAGATCAAAGAATTAATCACTCACACAACACAAGATATACGTGGTTCACCCTCTCTCTAGGGCTACGTCCACAGAACTGTGCTCATGATATATTAAGATAAATATTACAGTTCTGATCTACACTCTTGGCCAGCAGATCCTTTCTCTCCTTCTCTCTTTCTCTCCCCCTTCCTGTGCACCCAGCTACAGGATCTGATCTTCGCACCCAGTTGAATATCTTACAACACCAGAAGGCTCTCACTCTCAGCACTTCTCTCTCACAATACAATGAACTCTCACCACAACAATAGAGCTAAATCAATAATGATATCATACCCCCTCGACCCAGGTCCTCTTGACCTTTATTTATACATTACAATACCTCACCGACAACCTTAGGCTGAAACCTAGGTGTCAAAACCCTAATTACCAAAACCCTAGGTTTTTAAGACCCTAGGTCAACTTGATCCACTTTTTTTGGACTTTGTCAGCCTGTCTTTCCTTCCTTCTCGTGCGGTGCTCCAAAGCATCCAATGGTGGATTTTTCCACTTCCTAATTTATACTTGGTCCATATTCCTTGCTTATCTGTCATCCTCAATATCCTTATCCAACGGCTTGCTTTTCCTCACTTTGCTCCATCTTTTCTTCTCTTTTGCTCACTTCGACCCAGTGACAGTCACTATGTCTACCGTGAAGTTTGTTTTTTACCTTTTCTTCCTTGTTCTCCACTTCCTTTCATAACCAAGGGCCAACAAGCCCCCAACACTCACATGTGACTCATCCCGAGGCACTTCAAATCTGATCCTTTCATTTTACTTCGACTTTAGACTGCACAGTGTAGCCTTTTCTTTTTGCTTTATGCCTCCTTCCTGTCCTTGTGAAGACTGTCTTTTCTGTTTGGTACCTACTTTCAATTGCACCTAGTACCTGAACCCTTTTCCTCATGCCTTTACTTAGAGTTGTGAGGCA
>JZKD02S1674011.1:136042-173511 GCA_000966675.3 Picea glauca
GGGATCTGAAAAAGTTAATTGGCCTGTCAGGGTCTTGAATCTCTAGTCGAACTCCCAAACAGGTTCTTCTACCCTTTGTTTAATCTCTTTTAGTTCTATAATACATTGTGACTCTGACATAGGTTTCTTAAACTCTGCAATCAGCGCATTCTTGATACCATTCAGGGGCTTAGGTTGTGCCAGTCCTTGGAAAAGTTTCATGTACCATATTAGTGCGCGGTCCCTTAGCGTAGTGTTGAACTGGGTTCTCTTGATGAATTCATCGGTGATACTTTTAATATTCCATATGGCTTCACACAGAAACCAATGTTTATCTAGATCTTCAGATCCATCTCCTCTAAAGATATGGAGTCTCATTTCATCTGCCATAGAGTTGACTAGGCTTCTTGTCTAAGTAGATGTTGAGCTACTAGTAATAGTACTCTGAAGATTCTGGTGGTTCTGACTATTCTAACTGCTAAGTAATGTTGGGACAGTAGGAGGATTAACGTTACTTACTTCAGTAGTTCACACAGTTCCTAAGTTTTTTGGCTCGCTTTGGCACAGTTCTTCAGCTTCCCCTTCTTCTGTTCTGGTGGGTTATGGATTCTCTTCGTCGATTAGATCTACCTCTTCTCCACTGTAGAAACCCTCTTCTACGTAGTTTTGCTTAAACAAGTTCTCAAGGTGAACCCCTCAAAATACTTTCCCACTGCACATATGTCCTGTTTCTGTGTCATTGTCGTTGTCTGAGTTTCTGAACATTAATCTTCTCAGATCCAGCCGATCTACTGTATCTTCAAGATGTGGTTTTCATGCAAGAGCATCTTGATTCTTAGCTTCAGAAAGTGAAAAAAAATTCCTCTGGGTCCTTTGAAAAATTGTCTCTCGGCTTGGCTATATGATTATGTTTTGTCAACAGCAAACTCGGTGATATATCGTCCAATGGTACTATTAAACCATTGATCTATTGCTCTGGATACAGCGTTGTCAATTATCTTGACCTTCTGGATCAGTGCTGGTGTCCAAACCACGGCAGGTCTAGGTCTGATCTCAAATTGTGTGTCAACTAACCTAGCCAACCACTCATGTAGCTCCTTATGAATTCCTCTAAATAAGATCTCGTGAATTTCGGTGAAGATGTATCTTTGTAGCCAATTTTCAATACTCAGTTTAGGGTTCTTGTTCTGGGCTTTAGTGAAGTCCTTCTCTTCATCCTCTACCCACTTTTGAATCTCTGTCTTCGATGGGAACCACCTTGAAATTCCCTTAAAAAGATTCTTGTCCTGGCAATAGAACCATTTGTTGGCATAGGGGCAGACCCAGGGTTCACTCCAGGAGCGAACCAACAAGCCCTAGCTACTAGCCCTTTCGGCAACACCTGCAAAGAAGATGCAATCTCACCCAAAGCAGCGATGAGGGGATTGCAGGAAAAAGATGTCTACAACCAGGAGAATATCAAGTGGATCTTGTATAACAACAATCACGGTATTCATATCACTTATCAGCAAGATCTACTCTGCGCAACTATCGATCCTGATCTAACACAGTAATGCAAATAATAGTATAATAATGACAGAGATCAAAGCATTAATCACTCACACAACACAAGATATACGTGCTTCACCCTCTCTCTAGGGCTACTTCCACATAACTGTGCTTATGATATATTAAGATAAAGCTTATAGTTCTGATCTACGCTCTTGGCCAACGGATTCTCTCTCTCCTTCTCTCTTTCTCTCCCCCTTCCTATGCACCCAGTTGCAGGATCTAATCTTCACACCCAGATGAATATCTTACAATACCATAATGCTTTCACCCTCAACACTTATCTCTCACAATACAATGACCTCTCACCACAACAATAGAGCTAAATCAATAATGATATCATACCCCCTCGACCCAGGTCCTCTTGGCCTTTATTTATACATTACAATACCTCACTGATAGCCTTAGGATGAAACCTAGGTGTCAAAACCCTAATTAGCAAAACCCTAGGTGTCTAAGACCCTAGGTCAACTTGATCCACTTTTTCCGGATGTTGCCAGCCTGTCTTTCCTTCCTTCTCGTGCGGTGCTCCAAATCATCCAATGGTGGATTTTTCCACTTCCTGAGTCGTCCTCGGTCCATCTTCCTTTCTTATCTATCATCCTCGATCTCCTCATCCAACGGCTTTATTTTCCACACTTCGCTCCATCTTTTCTTCTCTTTTGCTCACTTCGACCCAGTGATAGTCACTGTGTCTACCGCAAAGTTTGATTTTTACCTTTTCTTCCTTGTTCTCCGCTTCCTTTCATAACCAAGGGCCAACAAGTCTTTACATCCATCTAATGTAAACTCCAACCCGTGGGTACTACAAGAGATATAATGGATCAGGTATAGGTATACTAGAACAAGTTATCATCATAGTCTTCTCCTTCCTTCTGGGATAACCCTCTAGTCTTGAATCTCGCCTTGCATCTATCAATGCTTCCATTTATAAGTTTTTTCCACAATTTCTCACATACATTGTTCTTCATCACAACTTCCTTCTTCAACGTTGGAGTCCATGGAATCTTCTATAGATTCCATGCCCTTCCTTCCTAAAGGTTCCAACTTCTTCCTTTCACCATAGGAACATAAATGTAGATGGACAACCAGGGATATTCAAGGCTTTTTTTCGAAGAATACTTCTTCTAGATTCAAGTTGAACACATTTTTCTTATCATGGATGCTACTTCCAATTAAGAACATGGACAGATACTTCATAGTATTCATGAATTCTTTAATGGATCATATTATTAGGGATTAGCTCCCTCCTAATCTTGGCTTCATGCCTAAATGATAAATATGCAGGCTCTTCTTTTGGAATTTTGTTATCATCTCCCTCCATTTGAGAGAGTCCATGATTTTTTCTGCATCCTTCTTGATTTTTGCAAAGTGTCACAAGTTTATTCTAGTTTCCTCTTGATTACTGACTTCTTTCTGAGTCTGAATCCCTCTGAGTCTCTTCAAGTTTGTTTCTATTTGTTCTGATTGTTTCCCATTTGGTATTTATTGCAAGCATTGTGGCATCCTTATAAACTTCTTCTATGACAAATTCCGCAAATATTGTTCATCAAACATATTTCACAAGGGTACCTTCCTAGAACAAGAACAACAAGAGAAAACAAGAAATATTTATCTAGAGGAAATGTTAGTTCATATTGCAAACAAGTACAATAGGCATCTATATCAATGGTATTCATATGCAGTCAAGTATTAATTGCACCTAGAAATAAGAGAACCTTTTAAAGATTGTTTTTGTAATGTAGCAACTATCACCCTTGATATATACAAATTTGAAGCTTAACAATTTAATCAAACCTGGAATATGAAGCCTCACTTGCTATGGAGGGTGTGTTTGTTCTTCTAAATGAAATGAATCCAAGATTACAGCTTGGACAAGGTCTCTAATACTTTCCCTACAAACACACTCATTTTTTGTTAGATGATATAACTTGGATAGCATATACAAGTGCATACCTTTGAAGTCTTGTAGCATTATCCAGCTTGTCTTCCAATCTAAAACTAGATACCATCTTGACAAGAAGAGATTAGAAACTGAATCGGAAGATTCAATGATTAGAATAAGCTAGAAACTATAAAATTTCAAATTTGACCACAAAATCAATTTGACCAGAAGTAAACCTTTGACTTTGACTTTGACCAATCAACCTTTGACTTTGACTAGTGAAACTTTGACTTTGACTTTGACCAAAATTAAAACCTGACGTTTTTGCTAGATGAGGGTACCAAGAGGTGCACTAGGATCTCAAGGAATTAGGTCAAATGATTCACTAGAAGTTCCCAAACACAAGGGTTATGGTTTGTTGCAGCTGCCTAATCAGAAAACCTAGTTGCAATTGTAACTAGTGCCACAATGACCTTAACAAATAACTTCCCAATCTATATTCTAGTGGCTAGACTATTTGAAGATAATGTGGGCCCATAATCTGTTAGAATAACAGAGATGTTCTCATTTTTCCATAGACAATATCTCAATATGGTCACCCGACCATAGGCATGCAGCCACCCCGAGCACCATAACTTTGATAGATAGAATAATTTTGGAAGCAGTACCAGACCCAATAGATAACCAAAATATATCATATCTCTCTTTCTCCAAGAATAGCACACCAAACAGAAAGTCCATAATCCATAAACCAAGACCAAAATCCTAGTTGCAGTAGTTGCAACTACACTCCTTCTCCAAACTTGTGCACCACTTGTCTTGTGTGAGCTGTGAGAGTGTGTATAACCAAATGAGCTCAAGCGCCCTCTATTTATAGTGCTCTTTGTCTCCTATCCAGGATGACTTCTTCTTTTAGAAGCCAATACTTAAATATTAATTCTTTTAATGAATCGACATGTCTTCTAAGGTTTCTATACATCTGTTTATGGTTTATCTAGCTTCTGAAACATTCTAATCTAGTTAGAGGTTATACATGGAGGTTAATACCTCCCACAGTTATCATTATATCAATAGATTGACAACAAGTCGTAGGTCGAGGTGATTTGATCGGGTAAATTAGAAGTTGAAGTTCGAGGAAGTTCGACATGGTAAAGGCATCTACATCAAGTCAAAGAGGTCAACCAATAAGAGGTTGATAAGAGGACATGTGGCAACTAACTGAAGATCGAATGAAGGTCGAGTAGTAGTCGACTAGTAATACGACTTAGAGTCAGCTGTAATAGAATTCTGAGATTTGTGGGATTCGTAGCCAATGATATGTATGGATCTTTAACCATTTTTGGGCGCCAATTATGTAGGGTTTTTCATGTTGTAAAGCCTATAAAGAGGCGTGTTGTACGATTGTAAAGGCTAATGAAATAATCGTAGGTTGTTGGTCATGTAGATGTAAGCTGGATTGGCTACAGGGTTGTTCTTGTGCAGGCAAGAGGGTATGATGTCAATTGTGTCTTGGTGTGGACCAAGGTTAGACATATAACCTTTTATTCAGATTGAATAAGACAACAAGAGAGCAGAACGATCAAAGGAATGTTGGTTTTCCTGGTTTGGGTTTCCAAGGTAAAATATCTATGTACTATGTGATTTCTTTTTCATTTACGGTCTTGATTAAATTCGTCTTCCCTTTTGCTAGGATTAGTGTGGAAGTGTCTCTCATTTCCTGACAACAACCACCTACCCAAGAATATCGAGCACTTTGCTGAATAATCTTTCATTTTTCTCTAGGAGAAAGGTGGTGTGGTAGCTTTCTTGCAGCAAGATAATTAGCAATATCTGTGTACAACAATAAGTGAGTAGATACTACAAATAAGTGTTCATTAGGAAAAGAATCCTCAATAGTAGAATCATGATCATTGTTGGTAAGCCTAGAAAGGAAGTCTGCAATGACATTATCCTTTAAGGGCTTGGCCCCAATAGTGATGTTGAATTATTGTAGTAAAAGTAACCACCTAGTAACTCTACCATTTGTGACTAGTTTATTCATTATATATTTAATGGAAGAGTGATAGGTATGTACAAATAATTGATAGCTTGTAATATATTTTTGGAATTTGTTAATAACATGTACAACAACAAGGAATTATTTTTCAGTTACCGTATAATTTAACTCTGAAGGAGTCAAATTATTGTTGATATAATATATGTCGTATGGGTTTCATTCTTCCCATTGTCCTAGTACAACACCAATGGTAGCATCTGAGGCATATGTAAAAATATGGAATGGTAAATTCCAATCAGTCCCTCGCAAGATAGGGGCTTCGGGTAGGTGTTTTTTTAGATATGTAAGAGAAGTTTGGCATTAGTCAGTCCATGCAAATTTTTTGTTCTTCAAAAGTAATGCAAATAGAGGAGATGCAATCCTAGAATAATTTTCGATGAAACAACGATAATAGCCAGTTTTCCCAAAAGACTACACACCTATTTTTCTAATTTCGGAGGAGGAATTTTTAAGATTACCTCAATTTTGGCCAGATCCACTTGTATCCCTATAGAATAAATATAATGGCCAAGTAAAACTCCCTCATCCATCATCATGTGGCATTTTTCTGTGCTAAAAGAGAGATGAGTTGGCTTGCAATGTTTCAACACTTTTTCAAGGTTATCCAGAGCCACGTCAAATGTATCATCATAGGGCGTTAAATCATCCATGTAAATCTCAGGAGAGTCATTAACCATATTCGAAAATATTCCCAATACAGCCCGCTGAAAAAGTAGTGGGTGTGTTACAAATCCCAAATGGAAGGACTCGATAAGAAAATGTACCCCAAGGACAAGTAAAAGTAGTTTTTCCTAATCTTCAGGAGCAATCTGAATTTGGTTATATCCGATGAAACCGTCAAGAAATAAAAAAAAAATCTTGTCAGACAAGGTGTCAAGGACCTGGTTGATAAAAGGAAACGGGAAATGGTATTGTTGCATGGCTTTATTCAACTCTCTGTTGTCAACACATATTCTCCATTTGTCATTTTTATTAGGTACAATGACTAGTGGGGATACCCACTAACTATTTGTGATTGGGTAGATAGAATTAACATTTAACAGTTTATGGAATTCTTATTTTACGATATCTTTCAAGGATGGGTTCATTCTACATTGTGGTTTTCGAATAGGCTGACAATATTGTTTTATATAGATGTAGTGGGTACACATATTAGTGTGAATTCTGTTTATGTTTGTGTAATCCCACGCAAAGGCCTCTTTGTGTTCTTGAAACAACTGAACCAATAGTTTTTTTTGTAAGGGAGATAGGTTTGGATTAATATTTAAGGTTTTTCCGGGCTTGATTTCAATTGGGGCACTTTTGCGATTTAGTGTTGTAGGTATTAGTTATGAAGAGAAATCATCAACAAGAATCTCTTGGTTGAGTAACGGATAAGGTCAGGTTGTTCATAAAAATGTTGAAAGTGTCATCCTATGTCTTGTTCTTGAAACATAGAGCCTTAATTATTGTGAGGATTGGTTGTATTCCCCCCTCCTTTGGTTCAAGTTCATCCCACAAGGGGGTTTCCTGGTCCACACTTGGTTTGGCAGGGGGGTAGAGGACAAGATTATTGGTATCCTTTCCATCAAAAATCATCATAAACCCTTATATGCAAGTAATAAATGTGTCATCCATAGCCAACCATGGTCTACTTAAGATCATGGGGCGTCCTCCTAGATGGATTTTAGGCTGTAATACTAAAAAGTCCGTTGGGTATTCCCAGGAGTCTACTGATATGACAATGTCTTATATAATCCCTTCTAGTCGTATTTTAGAATGATCAATGGGTTCCAACATAGTAGGAGTGGGTATTATGTTGGTAAGTCCCAATTGTTCTATGGTTTCTTTAGTTATAATATTTATTGCAGTGCCCAAATCAATGAGGGTATTGGGGATGATCATATTTTTGATCTAGACGGTTACTATTAGGTTCCCAGGGTTGTCATATTTTGCGAGTGTGGTTATACCTAGCATTAACTCTGAAAATTTTCCAACTACCTGAACTGTGCATGGATCCCTAGGTTTCCTACTGGGATTTTTGATGCACAAGTCCCTCATTGTTTTGGTGTAAATCAGGACATCTTTAATAGCTTGTAGCAATGGGATTTTGACACACAAATTTTTCAATTCTCTAAGGAAGTCAAACTCAGGTTGAGGGATGATTCTAGGCACTGTTGATCTCTCCGGGTACAGTGAAGTTTCATCAGTGGTATGAATAACATTCTAATTTTCATCTCATTTATCAAGAGTTCAAACATAAGTTGGTTCAGTGTGTTGTTTCTCGAATTGCTTAGAAGTTGGGACTATTTCTCTAGGTGAATATGTTTCTACATGATTTGTGATTACTAGTGATGTTTATTGGTTTATTACTCTCCCTTATCTTAATTGTACATCGTTACATTTGATAGGAGAGATGCAATATGTGGTAAAGGTGGGTGTTTCAACGTGTTGAACCACCTTATTATTTGGGTTTGGGTTAGGTTGGACAGGAAGTTGTGGACGTGGTGGAGGATTGTTTGGTAGTACACTAGACGAGAGTAGAAATAGTTGTTGTTATACGAGAATTTGGGTTTGTATAGGAAACCATCCTCCTTGAAAAGGAGAACCCCACCCTCCTTGGGACCATGGGACAATTTGATTTGGATATTTCATCCAAGATGTAGGGTATTTTACTTGAGGTGGGCTGGGAATTTTCCATGGGGATGAAGGGTATTGAATTTGTTGTATAATTTTTGGATTATACATATGATTCCAAGTATTGAAAGATGAATATGGGTATTGAATAATACATGGTAAACACATCTTCCCTGGCTTCTTGGAGATAAAATATGCTTTCTTAGTTTCTTTACTTAATCCCTAGAATATTGCTTTCAGTCCTAACAGTGATGGGCAGAGTTTTGTTGGGTAGTCTAGTTCACAAGTACCACAAACCTCCATGCTATCAAGTGGGAATTCCTTATGGGGATGCCTATCTCTACATTTGGGATAAAATACTACCAACACCTTTTCTGCTTCATCCTGCTTTTGTTTTACCTGCAAGAAATCCAATTGTGTAGTTAAAGAGCTAAGGATATCGGTTTTAAAATTTTCAAATAGATTATCGATTTATGCCCTTGTTACTCCATTGTTGGTTGATTTCAGTATCTCGGCAAAGGCGTCATGTGCTTCGATTTTGTTCCTTGATGATCCTCTTTAAATCCTTAGGAAAAGATAAATGATGTCATCATAGGGATCTTTTGATATGTCTCATTTACCCATTAAGTTCAAAATATCTAGGAAGTCATCTCTCATCCATCGGATCTAAATTTTTTTCAAAATATCCTTGTCCAGATCACTATGTTTGGACCTCTGCAAGTTATATTAGGGGTGCTCAATGTAGTCCTCCAAACTTTATTCTTCTTTCTAGGACATTTTGTTCCTCTCTTTGGTCTCTTGTCCTGTAGTAGTCCTGATATTTTCCTAGGAAGATTTTTTTCATATTGTCCCAAGAAGTGATAGAGTCAGCACCAAGGCCCATAAACCATCTTAACATGTCTCCCTTTAAAGTAGCAGGGAACAATTCCAACTTCTGAGTGTTCGAAGTATAACATCAAATTGTGGCATAGAACATCAAATTCGAACAAGAAGGTATATGGATCCTCGTTGGCCAAGTCATGAAAGTTTGGAAGGGAAGAGAGGGGAATATTTTTCATTGGTTCTTGTCCTAGAATATCCTCAACGAGTAATTCAAAGGTGGAGACAATGTTATCTACATTTTCATTCCCCATATGTTTCTGCCACAAAATGCAAAGTATTTTCCAATCGAGTTTTGGAATATCCTTTAGTTGTGGGGAATCTTCTAATGACTACTCAAGGTGTCCTGCAATGCTTCCTTGGTCTCGAAGAGGGTTTTCAATGGGTTGATAGGCCTCCAACATTGAGTCTAGGTACTCATGATTTCATCCATCCATGTCCCCTAGGCCTTATGTCAAATCTTGATATTCTTCTTCTGTTGTTGTTGTAGTTGATCCACCACGAATAGAAGACTCTGAATCGACCATTTTTATGGGTTTGATATTTTGACAAACTGGCCCTGAAGCAGAGGACTCTACCTTGGATATTATTTCTTAGATAAATGTCACCCGTCCTTGATCTTGATTTCTTTTTCCACCATGACCCCTTCTACCTATGGGGTTAGTAATTTTGGTGGTACCATGTTCTTCTCTTTCTTTATTCATGCACCCGCCATATCCCGAAATACATCAATACAATGTTATCTATGATCTTGTGCCTTTAATAACCTCCCCAACAATGGCACCAAAATGTTGGTGTATTTAATTGTCTAATTAAATAATCCAGTACATTAATTGTCAACCCGGGGTTCTTTCTCTTATTGCAAGGTTATCATGCAAAATATATCCATCAAGTAACTTCCTAGATGACACTATTCTGATATATAATCCACACTTTATTGGAAAAATCACTCCGCTGAATTGAAAATCACAATTACTTATTACTCTACAACATGCCCAAACTATTGAACAAAAACCTCACCACTAGAAATGAAATCCTATTGAGACCAAAGCATATTGTTTGAGATAAAACCACTTTCACAATTGCATCAAATTGACAACACGTTGATGTAAAGGAAATCACACTTGCATTGAAATGAAACACATTGCTTGTAAATGAAATTAACCTCACTTGTATTGGAGTGAAACACATTGTTGTAAATGAAATTGAAGCTCACTTTCATCAAAATGAAAACACATTGGTGTAAATGAAATCAAATCTCACTTGCATTGGAATGAAAAAACACGATTGTAAATTAATCAAACCTCACTTGTTGAAATAGAAATAATATTTGCATAAATGAAATAAACCACTCTTGCTTAAAAACGAAAATCTCTACTTAAAAGGAAACAACCCACACTCTTGTTGAGAATAAAGCAGACCACACTTTGTTGAAAATGGAATGGATTCACTCTCTATAAAAGAAGCAATTCATTTGAATGAAAGGAAGACACCCTGATGAAATCAAATAAATTAACAACAAGTTGATGATTCATAGAATTGGGATCATCTACAATATTCTCATTCTAGCCAACTTTGTAACTTGATCAACCTCAATCAATATGACACACAAGATCTATTACAACAATGATCTTTCGAATTAAAACAACCTCACAATATAATCTGAATAATATCACTCTGCACATACACACCAGAAGACTCATAATCTAATAATGAACAAAAGTACTAGAAAAGATATGAAATACACTACAACAATCACTCTTAATATAAATCTACCTAATAATATAGTAACATCGGCCCTGTTAAAGAGGAGGGACCTTCCTCCTTAGCAGGGGCTAGAAAAGATACATAAACTACAATTTAATTGCACATAAAAATTGAATCACAAACTTGTTGAACTTTTTTTAATCCAACTCAAGAAGTACAAGTACAAATGTTGTCTCTCATTGACTAGACTGATTGATCTCCAAAAACTAGACTAGTTTGAGAGCAGAAATTATTTGTCTCTCATTGACTAGGCTTCCTCTAAACTAATATGGGAAAGTTGAGAATTACGAATAGCATTGAAAATATTTCAATTCTCAAGCTATTCAATACAGTCTTAATTGGGAAGATATTCAATATTTCTTACAACCGGTCATAACTAAGCATGACTAATTACAGATCTCGCCCATTGAGTTGTCCTATAATTTGGGTTGACAAAACTGTTTATGACAATTACAATAATCGTGACTTGGAGAATAGCCATATCATCAACATGACAATTAATTTCCACGAGGGTACACATATCAGTGACATGATCAACATGAGTATGAATGATCCTCAAATAACATTGTTGATCTACTGGGAGTAACAGAAGTTGAGAGTAACAACATTCTTAGGAGTGACAATGTTGCAGGAGTAACAACATCACAGGAGTAACAACACTTCAGAGTAACGACACCTTAGAGTAACAACACATGTAACAGTCGATTATCTTGTAGTGAATTCTTAGCACTTTGTTAGTAAATACCCAAAGTAGCCATTATCTTTCCAAAATTCAAGAAAAACTTAATGAATTGAGGCATCATACATAAGTTATCATACCTAGACAAAAGAAAAGATCTCGGACAATAATGAAAATGAAAAGAACACGGATGGTACAAGAAAACAGATGAAATAGTAATAAAAGGATGGGAAAAAGGTGCCAATTCCTGAACCCAACACCTACTACAATCATGGTATCAACCATTATCTTCCAAATATCACATTCCTCCATTAAGGCATCATATCTCTCCTCCTCAAGATAATTGGGAAGCTCACAAATGGAGGAAACCAAAACAACATGACTAGTATATCTCCTAGGAGTAATACTCACCTTCATTGAATATATGACACTCCTACATGCTCCTATGCCTCTCGTAATGTTTGGGTAATCCATCTCAAATTCCTATAGTCTAGAGTAGTAGTTAAAGGAATATCTTCACCCAATCTCACCTCATCTCCTTATGAGTCTGACTCATCTCTAGTCTTTGAATCAGTCTCTAGAACAACGACCTCCTCTCTCTCCTCAATCACTGAATGAGAATCTTGTGCACTAAAAGACCTAGAATCCTCATCAAATATCACATCTGTACTCACCCTAGTCTCCCACTATGCTAGGATGTTAACCCTATAAGCTATAGAAGTATCATTGTATCCATCAAAACAAGATGCTACCACCTTGAACCTCCAAAAACAATTGACCACATGTGAATCTGAAGGAACAAAACCCTAGATCATAAGAAACATACCAAACTACATCATCCCTTAAGTCATCATCATGAGCCAAAATCTCTAGACACCACATCATGATCAATTTAGGACACCTTGAAAATATAATCATATCTCCATACAAGACCAAGATAAGTAAATCAAACTATCAAAATTACATAGATAGAAATCTACACAATTCAACTCAATCCTAAAATAGCAAGCTCATGGTACAAGCAACAACCCATGTAGGGTTTCCAACAACTTATGAGTATCAAAATCCCTCTCATGTACCTCAAAACCTCTAGAAAATGAAGAAACAACTTAACATGGTGAACACTCTCATCCTGAGAGAATCCTTTAGTACTTTGAGCAAAATATCTTATCAAGGTTAACTCCCTCTACTTGAGGAAACATAACAACCTTTTTGATGTACTCTAAAACACTCCTAATAGTTACAAGCCTCAAATCAATAACTAAAACCATAATAAGTTTTGAAGCTATATCCATGGCATTATGCCATGCATGTGCCTCCTTAATGCTAGAAGATCATCCAGTTTCTCATTAGAATGTATAAGTGCCATTGGATCAACATGTAACTTATAAAATCCACCCTCTCTCACCCCTATAGTCAAAGTTCTTGGACTGTCTAGACTACAATCACTTATGGTACACCGTTGTCCTTCAAATGAAAATATTCATTGTACATATGTCAGACAAGAAACTAAAAAAAATTCTTCTTCAAACTAGGAACAAATAGAACATCACAAGCCTCAAATCAAGAGTCTCATCAAGGTCAACTCCCTCTACTTGAGGAAACATAAAAACCTTTTCCTTGTACTCTACAACACTCCTAATAGTTACAAGCCTCAAATCAATAACTAAAACCACAATAGGTTTTGAAGCTATATCCATGGAATTACGGCATGCATGTGCCTCCTCAATGATAGAAGACTCATCCAATTTCTCATTGAAATGTATAAGTGCCATTGGATCAACATGTAACTTATAAAATCCATCCTCTCTCACCCCTATAGTCAAAGTCCTTGGACTATCTAGACTACAATCACTTATGGTACATCGTTGTCCTTCAAATGAAAATCTTCATTGTGCATCTGTCATACAAGAAACTAAAAAGGATTCTTCTTCAAACTAGGAACAAATAGAACATCACTCAACTCATGAACATTCCTTGAATTCATATTGAAGGAAATGAAGCTAATCCCTCTCACAAGATAAGTGGCATCATCACCAAGATCCACACTCATGCATCCCTCTTTCTCCTAAAATATGTTGAGTAATGACATGTCCTATGTCATATTATATCTTAAAGCTCCATTGTCCACATACCATCCAACACTAGACATAGTGTTAGAGTAAAAACAAGAGACCAAGGCCATATCCATCTTGGAAAATATACAATATGAAGAATATCCTCCACTTATCGTAGGTGAAAAGAACTGGCATCTACCAAAACAAATCATCCACCTAGAATAGGTCCTCCTTGGCATTTCACCCACTAAAATCAAAACCATATTAGCCAATAATCACATATATCTAAAACCTACCATTGGAAACCAATGGAACAAACAAACCACCTATCATAGGTCCTCCTAGGCATCACACTTGCTGAAAATGGATATATAAAAACCATCAATGTAGTAGATCAATCATTTATCATCGCAAGAGAAACAAGGGTTTCAACCTATCAAAACCTCTCACAAGTGGAAGTGCTCATCTCAAGAACACTAGCATTTCACAACCTAGCAACCTCAATGAGGTCAATCACCTCTCCCAAGTACACCACATATGAAATACCAAATCCCTCTTATACCTAGAGTGATCTCTACCACAAAATCTCTAATACCGTGTAGAAATTTATGTGCTCTATGGCTTTTAATATAAAATGAAAATTTCACCTCTTTCCAAGAGGTTTCCTAGATCTTAACCCTGTGAATTTCCAGCTCAAGGGATATTATGAAATATAAATAAAACAACAACAACAATAGACAATGTTTCAACTCTTAACAACCCCAATCAACAAGGAAATCCAAGAGAAATGATACCAAATGTGAGCCAATGAGTTTCAGTCCTCTATGGAAAAATTATCATGCATATAATAGATATGAAAATCACTTATGAAAATTGTAAATACATCAACAAATATACAATATATTCTTCAATATAAATGTTAAATCACTTAACAATTTTATCCTTAATTTATGTCAAACCAACAAGACATATAAGTGTTGGAAATTACAAAACCATTAATAAATAGATGGCTAAGAATCAAGTATGCAATTGCACAAGAATTGTACATATGGAAACTTCATTAATATGCATAAAGGTATTGTTCATGTACATACCATAGCCTTATCCCAAGACAAGAGAGATAAAGTACAAAGAAGATCCAAGAGAGACAGTAAGACAACTCCCTCTGGTCACATCTCTAACACAAGATGAACAAGAATCAATGAATGTGAAAGGACTCTCTCTGTTCTCTATATATATGAGATGTTAGGGAGGCCAACAATAGATATGTGGGCCTATTTCCTTACAAGCAACCTACAAAGACACACATGGATTACTACACTCTAAGGTACACATGTCAAGATCCAATGCTATATAGCATCCACAAGAGAGGATCCAAATGCAAGGGCCTCCACGAGGTGTGTCCAACACTCCTCGTACAAGTTTCCAATGACTCCAACAAACCTCCTAATCCATGTACTCCACTAGGCCCACTCCCCCTACATGAAAACTATCACAACCCAAGCATCCTTGAGTCAACTCCAAGACTGGACCATGTAAACATCTAAGCTAATCCATGTTTCTTATGGCATAATTACCTCCTTCGAGATGCCAAATTTTCCTCCTCTAATGTAGGGCATTCTCCAAGCAAGAAACCTCCTCCATGTGGCCATCATGTAGAATGTCACCAAGATATTTGAAAATATCCAACACCCTAAGGAAAAATGTCATAAAAGCACCTAACTGAGGTCAAGCAACCACTAAGTAATCCATATCCAATGTCGAAATCCATCATGGACCATCTCCAATGTGCAAATCTACCATAGACCAACCAAGGGTTGATAATAGACCATGTGCCTCAAATCTCATGAAGCCCCCCAAACATGGTCTAAACACTTTCATAATAACCCTAAAAGTTAACACAAAGATTTCCTTGACCCATCCTTCAAAGGGTCATCTTTAAAAAGGTTATTATAAACCATTGGGCATCTTCAAAAGATCACCTTTAGAAAGGATTCTATACACCATCGAGACTCTTTGAAAGAACATATTTCGAAAGGATTTGATAGACCATTGGTCCTTTTCAAAATAACATATTTCAAAAGGCCTTGATAAACCACAATGCCTCTTTAAAACATCAAACTATTTTCGAAAGATTTACTTGATGACAAAACCATTGAGCCTCCTTAATAGATCATTCACCCTTTTGAAAGTTTTTCCCAATGGAAAAGCCATCAATCCATTTGAAAGAAAAACCATGATCTTGAAGGTTGCATCCATTAGGATCCTTCAAAAGATCATGTTTTCCATTAGGCCCTTTGAAAAAAAAAACATGAGCCTAAAGCTTGCATTCATTGGGCTCCTCCAAAAGATAATCTTTCAAAAGGCCCCAATAGTCCATCAAGCCTATTTGAAAGAAATGTGTTTGAAAGGCTCTAATAGACCATATAGCCTCTTTGAAAGAACATCTTTCAAAAGGCCCCAATAGACCACTGAGCCTCTTCAAAAGAACATCTTTTGAAAGGCCTCAATAGGCCATTGAGCCATCAAACCTCTTCCAAAGTAGACCCCAATCAACCCATTTTAAGGATTATCTTCAAAGTAAAGGGAACTTTGCCTATTTGAAAACATTTCAAACTAAGGTCAAACAACCAATTCAAAGGATCCATCTTCAAATGCACAGGCCCCACAAACCTCCTATGAAGGAACCCCTTCTAAATAAAAATAATAAAGGACAAATCAACCACCATTCAAAGTTATCACTTCAACTTCAATAAAAGGCCTACTAGATTGCAAGGTTTGATTAGCTTCTGCTCAACGCCAAGTTTGCATTTCAACCATGTCAATCTATGGGGATACTTCAAACTAAACATGGCCAGTACCACTTGAATTTGGATGCACACATACTATGGCACTAAAATCATAATACAACTCTAGTGCAAAATGTAATTATAGCTCAATAAAATCTAAGGCAATCCAAATTACAAAGGCATGTAGCTTGACAAAGAGACAATCAATAATTGACCATCATGCATTCATGAACCCCATTGTTAAATTCATACATAATCATTATACAATCTTAATAAGAGAATTTTAGTGGGAATTTCATAGCAGAGATGAAACACTTATCTCTTCAACGGGTTGGTCTAAGGAAATTGATGGCTAACAAGCAATTTTCCACCCAACTATAGGAAATTCTCTATGGAAACCACCCCCAAATTGAGATATGAGGCCACCAAGGTGAAGGAAACATGCTAGGGACACTCTGGTCACTCAACCAACCCAATTTCTCTCAAAATCAACCAAGTTATTTACCATAGAACTCTCCAGGAAACCATCTATCCAGCGAACCATGGCACTCCCTTCATTGCCCCACACAACACCAGGAATATACTTTTTCTATGTTAAGTAATCCCTTGGGCATATTAGGAAGCCTTTCGTTCTCTACTCAACATTCCAATATCGATGTGTGCAAAAGGAGTCTAATATATTGTTGCCTTTAGGATTAACCTGGTAGAGTTATCACTTGGTCCTTGAGCACTCAATGAGAAACAACATATGGAAAAATGGAATTCCTTCCTTTCAACCCAACCTCTATGATCCTCTACAATCTTCCACCGCTTCTCTCTAGTTCACCACCTTCGCTTCCTCAGCTCCCCTTGGTCACTTATGAGATTGAATTGTAGTCTCTCGCATGAGAAGGTTGAGAGTGTGTAACATGGAAAAACATGAGCAAATGCAAGAACATAATGATTGGATAGAATGCATGAGCATTGTCGTCATTAATGAATGAATAAGTCTCCTTTGAATTTGCGTGAAGAGAGTGCACAAGAAAATAGATGGTTTGGATTTCCATGTGATTCAAATTCCTATAGGGATGGATTCTCTTACACTCCTCATAACTTGTACTCAACTCCCAGGTCCTCATAACTATGAAAGATGGAATTCCCCACCAAACACCACTTGCATTCAAAGATTAGTGTTTGGGGATTTTAATAAGGCACGTGGTGAAAATATGAAGGCTATGAGACTAAGCAACTTAGGCAACTTAGGATTGTTTGTCATCCCCTTGGACCTCCCTTTCCTCTTCAACTCTAGTGAACACATGGCCCCTCTCATGCTTTTCCATAGCTAGCATTGGACCTTAAATTAATTTTCGAAATGGTATTTACATATAAAGAGATTACCATGGTAAATCTACCTCATTGTATATAGAATCATATTTATTGAAATACATGCCTAGACATTCACTACTTCAGCCTTGGCCTTGAGCTCTGCACTAGGAATTCATATAAGATATTTAATCAATTTACACATAGGATCATTCATATAACTTGACTCTTGTCTTTATATCCACTTATTTACAATTTGATCCAAAACATCCAAAGGATCAAAACTAGGATATTACAAAGAGCCAAGCCTCTCCTTCCTCACATTAACACCATGAGTGTTAAAGTTTAGAAAATACTAGCTAGCACTAAAAAAGCAACATGAACTTAAACCTATCTCCTAATAATCCTCAAGTGAACTCAATAGTATCATTTCATTACACATCTCATCCATACTAAACTGTAAAACACTTTCAATGTGAAAACTCATAATTTTTCATATATAATTAATTATCAATACAATACAATAATTGCAACACAATAATAGTATAATAATAGTGGCTTACTTTTCCCATTTGAATAAATATTTTATTTTTGTTTGAAGATAATAAGAAAGGCTAGGTGCAAAGTTTACTGTGAAGATGGAAAGGCAGGTACTTGTGTCTTCTCAAACTTTACTAAAGGCATCATATCATGGCCTTAGTGTCCTATGTGGTATAAATATTCTAACCCCACCCATACATATGCAACTTTATGGACGATACTTGACTGGTAGTTTACTTTCAAGAAATCATGATACATTGTAGCAGGGCACGTCTCAATCCCACGAGTGAATGTACCAAGTGAAGAGAATCTCACACATCATCAATCAACTTTCAAAGAGGCATATGGGATGATTTGACTATGATGTTCAATGTAATCACTAGAGATAGGACTCTATGTTTCTTTTATATAATATATTTATTTATTCATCATAAAATATATTTATTTATAATAAGATAATGTATAATATAATTTTTTATTTTATAATATAGTTTAAGTGAGTTTAACGGTTAAGAATATATATGTATTTTTTTCATAAAATATAAATGCAAATTCAACGGATAGATTTATCTATTTATTTATTATTGTTTTTATATTTTTTTTATTCACTTTCAGTTGTAAGAGTATTCCATTTTTTTGAATGTAATTAAAAAAAAAATCAATATAGATTTATCTTAATTCTAGATTTTTAAAGTAACAAGAAGTTTGTATTTGGTTTTTTTTTATTCCATTTGTTGCTTAATAGATCATCGATTAAAATAGAGCTATACTAGTTTGATATTCTTTTACTGAAGACTAAATATGATAAAATGAGCTTATGAGGTCAATGAAAACAAGGTATTGTTATTACTCGAAAGTTTTAACCACCAAGTGACATGGTCTCCCTTCTTAGACTAATACACCTTTGGAACTGGAACATTTGATGATTAAAAACCATCTTAAATATTGAGTGATCATATACCACTACATGTGACACCAATGTACCACCACTTGATAGATAATGAATGCTTGACACTCAAACAACATATCACCATTTGATAGATGAAAAATAAAAATAAAAATAAATAAGTAATACACCATATTGAACTTGTATTTTGGACAAAACTTAAATTTCAATTATAAAATAAAAAAATTGATGCAAAACACTTCGTTGAAAGCCAATATAATCCATATATCTCTTTTTATCTTCCTCAATAATCTTTTTATGTGCCTCACGATCAATAATGGGATAGTAATAGTAAGAAAAAAAAATCTTGAATGATGTTGTTTTGAAAAGTATAACTAAACTTTCCTCTTGCCTCTATAATGAATCTATAAGCTCAAATGTAAGGATCTCTAAATTTCATAATAACAATTTACTTAATAAAGTAAATTAGTGATATATGTTTCAAAACAAGTTGTGAGATGTTGAGGCGGTAGTGTAGAAATATATGTATGTCTAAATATAAACATATTATAAAATGATATTTTATTAAGTTATACTTTATTATTGAATAATATGTCGTTTATAAGTGTGAGAGTTATTAACACATTATATTTATATTAACAATATTATAATTTGGTTTTATTTTTTTTAAATAAATGTAAATTTTAAATAATTTTAATAATATAAAAGTTTTTTTTGTAGGGCGGAGAAATCTATAATAATTTAGTTGTTAGTTGATAGTGAGGGCAATTATTATTGACTATTATCCATAATGTGGGTCGATTTATCACTGTTATGCAATAAAAATCATGTCATTGAAATGACCTATTGCTATTCCATAAGGGGGCAAATTTTCACTCTTGCCAAATGTTTTCGGGTCTTGGGCCATTAACTTATTTCCATACATATTGATGATGAGATCTTAGTCAATTAGAAATAATTTTAAGTCTTACGCAAGACAGTAAGGTAGTTTTAATCCAAATAATATCTACAAGAAAGCCAATATCACTTATGATCAGCATTGAAGTTACTTGTAATAAGGTCATATACTTTTAATTCCATACATGAAATCAAGTACTATCCTTTTTAACACATCAACATATGAAAAGACATTTATAACAATGTGACCAAATACCATTATAAAAATATTTACTTTTCCAAGTTTCTTCCCAATTTGAAGGTTTGGTGTATCTATGTGACTATCAGAAATTGATCTTAAGCTATCTATTTTGAGTACGTGTAGTGTGTCAACTGTATATAACAGTAAAAAAATTGATTTTAAGCTATCCATTTTCAGTAGGTGTAGCTTGGTGATTGTATTTAACATTAGAAAATGTATTCTTATAGGGTTAAGATAGTCAGCTTTCTATTTTATGATCTTTTGTGTCAAAGGCACACTATGGTGCATGCACATAGATAGAGAGACATGCATAGTTATCAACAATATTTCCTTTAAAATTTATTAAAAAAATTATAGCTGTTCCCTTCAATGTTAGTAGCACATGTAGGGATCACCACACATATCATCACATTCAAATCATTGAGGTTTGACTTTATATTTCAACTATAATATTTGGTAGGATTTAAAATAATTAAAAAGGGTATTGTTAATAGGAGTGAGACATTGAGTATGCCACAATGGGTGTGGGATAAGGGGTATTTAAATTGTTTTTATTTTTATGAATTTTAAAATTTAAATTTGATAAAAACTATAGTTGTATTTTATGTAAAATTTTATTTAGAAAGAAAATTTGTTTTTTTGGATTTTATAGGTTTTTTTGAATTGACTTAAATATTTAAAAATTAAAAAAAATTGTTTATGAGTTTTATTGAAAGTTGACATAGTTTATTGAAAATGGGTACATTTAGTGTTTTAATAAAATGCCTATCACATCGTATTTATAGTGATGTGTGAAAATGGATTATGCTAAAATTTTGTTTGAGAGATATTAAGAAAGGTTTAGAAATAAATTCCTAAAGCGAACATGTAGTCTTAATAACTCTAAATGCTTAAAGTATTATTATTTGATGGTTTTTTACTTTATGAAAAAATGATTCGAAAAAACTCTTTAATCTTTCTAGAAGAAAGATTAGAAAACAAAACTATATATCCATGTAGTGGAAGGGCACTCAAGAGCACCACCACTTTATAAAAGTGGTAGAGCCTCCATGATAGAAGAACTCAAAGAAGAAACAAAAAACCTTTTCAACAATCTTGTGGAGGAAGTTGAGAGAGTGGAGTAGGTCAAGGGAGACCCCCACTTATTATCCCTTATGAGAAAGAACAATAAAGAGAATAGATCTAAGTCAAAAAGGAAAATAATGATTCCACACTTAATGAACCAATTCACATGTTGAGATCATAGAGTTTAGACATTTAAGAAACAATTAATAACATGATATCTATTAGACAAGTCAAAAATAACATGATATCCACTAGACAACTAAAAAATGAAGCCTTCTCAATAAACAAATGATCCCACATTTTCAAAGGATTTAAGATCAAGCAATATTTATTAAAAACAATTTTCTTAGTTTGTGTAGTTTGTCTAATCATATAATGTATAATTAAGACATTAAAAAATAACTCAAAAAAGTGGAATTGTCTTCATATGAACAAAAAAAAATAAGAACATCTTCTTTAAAAAATAATTTATTATTATATGATGTGTTTAATAGAAGGATTATAGTTACGAGAAGAAAATTGGGTGAGTGAAAATAGATTATTATTAAACCGCCACAAAAATTTGATTCCTCTTACATCATGTGGTTGTTTTCAAAGAGAGGTTAGCATGCCCCACAATGGAGGCATTGTTTTTCTTTTAAGTTGTCGTGATCATTAAGTCGAGTTGTCAAATTGTCAAATGCCCTATAATGTAAATGGCATTCCCACTAAATAAGTAGGATATGCTCACCCCACATCTTAATAAGTGGCAGATGCTCATCACTTAAGTTAAATTTGAAAGCATCTTCGACTTCGACACTTCCAATAAGAAGGCTATCATATGATATTTAATCATAGAGTTTTCCTTTTTTTTTTCTAGGAAAAAATTGGCCCAATTATATTAAAAATATATAAATTTTTTTCTTCGCAAATCTCTTCAAGAGGAGATTCCTTCTACAACATATTTTCCAAAAAGATCCCAAAACATAAATAAGTCCCATTACAAAGTGCAAAACATAGCACAGTAATCTCCAAACTGAGAAAAAACTGGAATATGAAATTACATAAACGTTGATATACTATGCATCATACCAAAACATTCCCTCAATATTAGTACTTCAAAAAAAGCAAAAAGAACAGGAGCAGAAATCTCCAAAATGCTAGTGGATCCTGATCTGCTTTCTAGGTCCCTCCACTCCATTGATCCATTGGTGACAGTAAATATAGCCTTCATTAACTTCCAATGCCAACTTGGATTGCTTATCAGCTTCCACATTGAAATCCCTGAAAATATGTTGATATTTTATAGACCTGAAAGATCTTGTTAATTCTTTTATCCTAATTTTCCATCCTTCCAAAGATGCAACCTTGAGTCTGCCTTCATTTAAGAGACAATCTATAACAACTTTTGAATCTCCCATCACCTAGATACTAGAAATAGTTAGCTTTTTTGCAAGCATGAAGGTTGCCCATGCACCGAGAAGCTCAGCTTTGGTATTTGTACCATTACCACAATTGAATGTCCATTTATACTCTTTGGCTTCAGAGGTTTTGATGATCCCACCTGCTCCACACTTGTTTCCTTCCATCTGAGTTGCCCCATCAAACCAAGCTAAATCATCAGAATTGTTATGTGAAATCAAAAAATCTCGAGGAATCTTATCTTTTTTGTCTATGACTTTAAAACTAAGAAGTGCCTTCGTCTTATAGATTACAGTCAACACAGAAGGGCGAGCATCTTCAAAGATTTCTTTATTTCTTTCATGCCAAATATTCCAACAAACATAAGCTAGAAATTGGGGGGATGTCGAAGTGTCCTCAATCCAATTTTTTATGCCTTCCACCAAATTAGATACAAACCAGCCACACTTAAGCTTATATTCAAGTTTCAATGTATCCCAAATATGTCTAGCAAAAGAACGGGAAATAAAAAGATAGGTAATTGTTTCCGAATATATCCTACAAAGAGGGCACCTCCCAGGTCCAACATAGCCCCTTCTTTGTAAAGAATTCTAGGTAAGAATTTTCCCCCTCATTGCTAACCACAAGAATAGTTTTATCTTCAAAGGCACCTTCCACTTCCAGATAGTTTTTTTTCGGGCTTCCAGCTTGATAAGATTTTTAGATTTCATGATAGTCAAATAAAAATTCTTAACTGTGGGAATGCCCGATGCATCCCCTCCTGCCCACCTTAAACTGTCTTCTTTTTCTGTGATGATTGCTCCCGAATCAATGAGTGCAGTTCTAAAATGATTCCATTCCCTGTCCTGAATACCTGTGAGCTCCAAAACCCTGCTTCCAAACCGGTCAAAGGAGGACAACTCATCTACCCTGGGCAAACTAATATGTGCAAGAGTCTCAACATTTTTGAGCTGTAAAACATTAATAAATTTGGAGATAGAAATGAAGAATTGCCCATACCTAGGATTTGGTCCTTTCCTAACGCAATCTGCATGCCATTCCCTGGAACCCAAAACAGACCATGTGTGATAACATGAATCGATTTTATCAGCCCACTCCAAATTCTGGACACTCCAAGAATCATAAAAGAAAATGATCTGAGCCATTTTATAACTGAGTTACCGTGAAGATACTTATCACATATGACTCTATGCCAGATTCCTTGCCTAGTTAGGACTCTCCAAAGTGTATTAGCAACTAATGAAGAACTGAAATCAAATATATTATAGATACCCCAGCCTCCATAAGATTTGGGAAGAGCTAAATGGTCCCACCGACACAAATGAAGATTATTTGTCTCCTTTGTTCTATGCCAAAGAAAATTATACATCAACTTTTTCAATTCGTTCAAAACAGAATTAGGAACCACCACCATTGACAGCCAGTAAATGGGTTGGCTCTCCAAAACAGCCTTTAATAGTGTGAATTTGCCACCTAATGATAACCATCTATAACACCAGTTACTTATCTTTTTTTCTACCTTTTTTATCAACCAGTTCCAATCCTCTTTACGTTGAAGACTTTCTTTAATGAAGAAACCTAGATACTTGAATCCCTACTCCAACTCAATAAACTTATAAGGGAAGAGTGATTGGTATGGAATCAAATCCAAATCAGATGAACCTGCTTGATGAAAAGCAGATTTTGATGCATTAATAGAAAGTCCTGAGGATGAACAGAAGCTTTTAAGAATCTTATCAATTTCCCACCATTCTTGTACATTTGCATTAGTCATAATGACTACATCATCAACAAAGAGAATATGTAAGATCTTTAATGATCTTGAGACTTTAATACTGACCAATCTACCATCATTTTGGTTGTCTTTCAGCATCAGACTCAAACCTTCCATAACCGGGATAAATAAAAGTGGGGAAAGTGGACAACCTTGTATAATACCCCGTCCACTCTTAAAACAGTCAGTAGCCTCCCCATTTATCAGCATTGCAAAAGTGGATGAAATCACACAGCTCATGATCCATTGTGTCATATTATATCCCAAACCTATCTGGAGAAGGATCATTCTAAGCATATCCCAATTAATACAATCGTATGCTTTTTGTAAATCCAATTTTAAAACCAGTGATTTGGATTTTTTCTTTTTAATACTATGGATACATTCATGCACAATACCATTTGCATATTGTATTTGCCTTCCATGAAGGAAGCCCAACTATTCCTTCGATGGGGACTTTGATAGAAAAGGTTTTATCCAGTCTGCTATAATCTTGGAGATAATTTTATAACTTAAGTTACACAATGATATTGGTCTGAAGTCTCCAAAGTAGCTGAGTTTATTGACTTTAGGAATCAGTGTAATGAAAGTGGAGTTTAAATCACCCGAGATAAAACCTTTTTTCCTAGACTCTTCAACCATATCCAACAGATCGTCCCCCACAATTTCGAAATGGTGTTTAAAGAACTCCACTGTCCACCCGTCTGGCCCCGGACTCTTGTCCACTTTGAATTTTTTTATGACCTTCAACAGTTCCTCTTTATCAACTGGCTTATAAAGAGCTTATGATTCAGTTCCCTCAATCATTCTGGGAAAGAAAGAAGCCAATCTAACCTGCTATGCAATCAGTGCCCCTTGCTTCTCCTTATAAAAATATTTAAAGTGATTCAATGATGCTAATTTAATCTGCTCCTGTCCCCTGTAAATTTGATCTTGATCACCATGAATTTCCCACAGAAACTTAGTATTTCTTCTATAGCTCGCAAACTTATGGAAAAATTTCATATTTTGGTCACCACTCTTAATCCAGATCGTCCGATTGCGCTAATGCCAAGTCTCCTCCGATTCCTTAAGTAAAGTATTTCTTTCCTTCTCCAGATCATCTAGTGACCTCTCCAACAAGGAAGAGTTCGAGCCCTCTGCCAAATTCCCAATGCTATCTGTGATCTCCTGCTCCAACAAAGTCAGTCGTGCCTTTTTATTTTTCTGAAGAGTCTTTTGCCAGCTTTTAGTAACAATTTTCAAGTCTCTGAATTTCCAGACCAAGCGCTTTTGTTTCCCCACCTCAGAAAGATATTTAGGATCTTTCCACAACTTTTGTAAGAGCAATGTGAAATCTGTCTCTAGAGACCACAACAGATTGAACATAAAGGGGAAGGCTTTGTAAGCCGATGGAAGATCTAATTGGAGAAGGATTGGTGCATGATCGGAAATGAACGGGTATTCCACCCATGCTCTGTAAATACCAACCTCCTCAATAAGGTCTTCCGACAGTAAAGTTCTGTCTAATCTTTTTGCTACAAACTGAGTTCCGGACCGACCATTGCACCAGGTAGGCACTCTTCTCCCCGAGACCACATCGATCAACTTTTTTGAAAGGAAAAGATTACTGAAAAATAATGCCAAATTACCCAATAAAACATTGCCTCCCCAGATTTCATCAGAAGATAAAGTCAAGTTAAGATCACCAGCAAGGATAAGACTCTTGATGTTTAATAATCCAAATGCAACCAGCTTCTCCCAGAATGGCTTGAGCTCCGAACAAGGACCATAAACATTCAATAAATTTAATTGTCTTTGGCTTTCTAAACAAAAACCTGACAATAGAATTCCACGACAAGTGAGATACGAAACCAAATTTAAAAAATTTGGGTCCCACGCAACCAGAAGACCCCTAGAGGTACCAACTGAGTTAACAACACAACATAACTAGGTTGGTCTAAGGGACTGAAATAAGGAACGAGCCTTTTTAGAATGTACAAGGGTTTCCTGAAAAAATACAATATTCGAGCGGGTCTTATCAAGGACACAATGAACTGAGGTAGCTTTAAGGGCACCGCCTGTTCCTCTAAGATTCAGTGATAGAAGTATTATTACTTCTTTTGAGCTAGGGCCTTTGTAGCTCTAAAGGCCCCACCATCGGTGGAAGGAAGCAGAACCGGAGAGTCAACTGATGTTAAGGTAGACTTTTTACATGCACTTCTTATTTTGATCAAGGAAGACTCGATACCCAATCCCCTTGACCAAGCATATTCTTTCCCCGATTTTTCAGAGGTATGCTTCGAAGAACTAGCCTCCCCACTCCCAGAATCTTCAATGATGACAGACTTACCCAGAAACACTGGTAACTTCACTGTTAATTCAGTATCAGTAATAAAAGGGATTATGGACTCAAGGACTATAGACAGAGTAGACTCCCCCTCTTACAACTCTCGATAGCCTGGAGGACAATTAGGGATAATTGACAGACTAGGAGAAGACTGTGAAGAGTTTAAAACAATATTTTGTGCCGCCAATATAGTGGAGGGAATGCAACCATCTACCTTATCTCCTGAGGCAGTGAGACTGACTGAAGAAGTTTTGGGAAGCTCGGGCTGAGAATTAACAAGGCCATTACACACGGGGGAGGGCTCATCCAAAGAACGGTCTGATAACCCAATAGCCTCCGAGTCACTCAAAACGGACCGACAGACCTTCGCAGTAACCTTCTTAAGCCAGTCTGAATTATTTACAACCTCTCTTTCCCATAACGAAAAGGAATTGTAAAATGCAGGGCAATAAGTAAGGAGCTTACCTGAGACAGAGTTTTGAAACTCCTTGAGATTGTTGTCTTCACCAAACAAGTGAGCCGCTTCGAACCCAGTGAACTCATTCTCCAATGTAAATTCCGGTTCACTATAAAACTGAAGCGTTTCATCCTGAGGCAACTCCTCTACGGTTAAACTTTTACAATCTCTTCTGAGGTGAGAAGTACTCCTGTAATAGCTACACCTAAAGGGAATCCCAAGATAATCCAAGTTTTGACGAAATTGTAAACCTATCCATTCAATATCTAAAGATTCCGGTAAACCTTGGTGAATATCCATTTCTACTAAAACCTTACACACTTTGCGTGCAGAAGCTCCAAGATTTACTTTATCTACCATTAAGAATTTACCCAGTGAATTTCCTATCCCCAACAATGCCCCTTCATTCCAAAAGAATAGGGGGAGACCCAGTAACAAGACCCAGAGGTGACGTAAGGAGAAATAATCTGTATCAGGATTAAATGCAACCCTCCACTTCTTAAGCATAAGACTATCAGTGCCATTTTCTCACGTTCCTTCTAAAAAAAGTGCAACATCCTCCAGGCATATGCACTGAAACTCGAACCATCCTTTTGTTATGAAAAACACATCCGGGACATAACCGATTACGGGTAACCATGTCCTCTCTAACCAGACAAAAAAATTTTCAACATTCAAATTGTTGTAAGCAAAACGACCCACCAACCCACAAAGTGCCAACCAACATGTGTCCTCCAGGCCAATATCAAAGTCGAGGACCATTCTTTTTATCGATTTTTTTGCCACCCATTGCCTTCTACCCGAATGTGAAGTTGTCACTCTCTTGGCCTTATGGATCGCAGTAATGAAAGTCGGGCTTCCTTCCCCTTTCAGTGATTTGCAACCTGACACTTGAAAGGTCTCCCCTTTGCCAGTAACCACACCAGACCCTCTTAATGAATCACCACCCGACTGTATGAACGTATCCAAAGTAGGAGCAAGTCCTGAGCTAATACTGCTATCAGGGTTCAGTGCAGGAGGCTTCGAAGAGCTAACAAGTCTAACTGGAAGGGAGTCAAGTGGAGTTCCTCCAAATAAGTCCAGAGTAATACTAGTCGCCTGCCAGAATGTGTCATTAGACTCATTTATTAATGCATTCACTTATTTATTTAACACCTCCATACGACTTAGTGCCATTTGGACTCTGCTACCAAGCACAATAAAATAAGATCACGATCAACAGAGGAGAAACGACCCCAGATTCCAAGGAGTATTAGGAGTAAATGTGAGGGTTCTGCAGGGGCTAAGCAGTTAACCACCTGTAATCCAAGTAATTGACTTCTGCAAAACAAATAAATAAGACAAGACTACATGACCAGTTACCCAAAAAGGTAACTCAGACACAAGGAAAAGAGTCTAGCCCAGGGTTAAATGCATAACAATTAACAGTTAATGACCACTACCACCAAAGCATCACCAAATAAGAGGTTACATAAGGTCACTACACATGGACAAAGGAGAATAAAACTATCAAAAGGAGGAAAAAAGATAGCAAACCCATTCTAGACCGATAACCCCACTCCAGACATCGGGCTAACAAGTTCCTAAATCCAAAAATCCGCCATATTAGTTGAAACAAAACAATAAAAAATGCTAAAACTGGTATCCCACCAAAAACTAAATTCAAACCCCATCGACTCCTCCCTAAAGTTTATTAACAAAACAATTTCTTACAAACACCACTCTTTCTATTTTTTTCACAATTTTGTGGTCAAGTTTAGTCTTTGACTCCATTCCCTTATTGGTAAATATTTTATTAATATACTTTTATTGCCAACTCTCATACAAACCACTTTTTAATCATTCCAAAGGATCACACTTTTTTTATCTCACAAAAAAATCTTTATTTAAATCCCCTAATTATAGAATGTAAACTTAAAACGTTGGAAATTTTTCTAAACTCTAATAAAATTCAATTCCAAAAACTTTACTACATAACTTATAAAAATTTACATATTTTTTCAAACAATAAATACTTTCATTATTGATTGGAGCTAAAGATTATAAACAATCAATTGGTCTTAGAACATTTTATACATTTGGTAAAGTCAAGGTACATTTGAAAATCCCGAAAATTCTATCTACAATATGGCTTCGTTATTTCCTTTCGATGCCAAAGTTTCCATGGGTTTTATCCCAGGGGAGAAGACTAGAATATGCCCACATTCTAGGGATTTATTAGGTTGTCAAGGAGCTTGTACTTTTTGAAAACATCTATTACATGATATTGAAGGCACTTTGTCAAGTTGGACTAAAATTCTTATTTAAGGGAAGAGGAGAACCCTACCAATGGGGATGCATGCCCATCCACATTGATTAACAATTCTTTGAACTGATATTGCTTCATAAAAGAGACTTTCTTTGGTGCATAATCAATTTCAACTCATCTAGCTTCATAAAAGAGACACCCTTCCCTTCAGTGAATAATCAATTTCTATATTGTTTTCTTAAAAATTTATTTAATTGAAATTGAAAAGGTTGTTTTCTTAAAAATATATTTAATAGAAAAGGGTAGGATTCTTAACTTTGAAAGTTTTATGTAGTGGAGTATAAAGAAAAATATTTACAAATTAAATTAACCTAACAATAATGTTAACTACAATGTAAAATAATTAAAAAATATTTAATAAAGTAATTGAGAAAGATAAAAATTTCAAAACTAATATATAATAATGATAATAATAGTCAAATTTAAGATCACTAGATTTATGGGATAAGGGATTGGGATTATTTGATCAAACTCAATCAAATTATTCAAAATCTTTACAAATTGAAACTTGAAAAAGATGTTATGGTCCCCAATAAAATACATTTTCCTAGTGCATTTATTTTAAGTTTCTTCTTAAATGCCGCATCAAAAAATTAGTAAATTCCAATGGGTCAAAGAAGATAAAAAGATTGTTCACATTTACGTTGACTCTTTTTTCCTTTCATTAAAATGGTAATATACAAATTTCAATTTAAACAAAACAAAAAAATACTTTATTTTTTTTCAAATATTTTGTACACAACTATTTTATATAGATTTTTATATAGATTTTGGAGTAAGTTTTTAAATTGTTTATGATTGGATAAGAATGTCACATTAACAAGTTGGGAATTTAAATAATAAAAAAAATACTTAATTTTTTTTCAAATATTTTGTACACAACTATTTTATATAGATTTTGGAGTAAGTTTTTAAATTGTTTATGATTGGATAAAAATGTGACATTAACAAGTTAGGAATTTTTGAAAAAATTAACTATAATCTAAAGATAATACTTAAACATTTCACATAGAAATAGTAGAAATAATGATCTTAGACATTAAAATTAGATCTAATATGAATTTAGATGACTGGGGGTATTAATAGGGAAAATGTATTATCATATTAGATGATTGAGTTGTTGTTTTTAAATCTCATTACAAAGTAAACCAAACCAAAAACCTCCTCATAATATAACAAATAGAGCATATTAGATTGGTTAAATATAATTCATCTTTATATCTCTAATTTTCTCATAGCCACCTTTTAATATATTCCCTTTCTCACAACTACATCTTGATATATTCCTTTCTTCTTTTTATTATTGTATTTTTTTTAAGTTCCATTTTTTTAAAGTTATCTTATTGATCAAATTATCTTATGAACATTACTAACTTAAATCTAGGAAGGTCAACCATATTTTCATTGTAATTTAGAAAATTAAATCTATGGTCTCTCAATTTGTCCAAGGTGGAGATGATGTTGATAATAGAAAACACTCCCCACCATGGTTAATATTGATATTAAAATTTGTCCAAGGTGGAGATGATGTTGATAATAGAAAACACTCCACACCATGGTTAATATTGATATTAAATTAAATCTAGAATGTCAACTATTTTTTTCCAATTTATTGAATGAGGTACATGGTAACTCAATTGGTCTAGGGTGGAGATGATGTTGATAATAGCTAATAATGCTTGTGGATTCCATTCTTCCATATCGTGTGCTCTCATTAAAAGACACAATAATTGTGCTTACACATAATGTTGCCTTGGTGTTTGAGATGATGTTGATAATGGTCAATAATGGAGGACTTTTTGTGAGTTGTTTCATCATTATATATTTTGTATTTAGTAATGTGAATATATAATTTTTATTTTTATTTTATTTGTATTGGGATTGACACTTGAATATTTATTTAAAATTTAATATGTATTATATTTAATGTCTCTTGTCCCACAAATAAGGGGTTTCATACATCAATTTAGTGTGGTGGCTTGGTCATGATCTTAAAAATAGATTATTATTATTATTATTCTAAAAGGATTTTAAATTTTAATTATCAATAAAATTATAAAAAAATAAAATTTTAATGGAAAATAATAAAGTCCCCACCAAACAATGAAAAGGTGAAATGAAGAATGTTGTTTTTTAGCCCTTCAAACCTTATTGTGGTTAGGGTTTCTAACCCAATCAATCACCACCATCACAATCAATGTTTACATTGACATGATAGATTCTTAGTGCCATCACTAGGAGTTGCTTTGTTGAGTTTCATCACTACTTAGAGTTGCCATGGTTCATAGTCATCATCTGTAATGTTGGAAGCTACTCGTGCTTGGCTTTGTTACATCAATGGAACCTATTCACTCCCCAAACAAAGAACCGTCAAATACACACAAGGATGTGTCTCTTGCAAAGTTCATCATGGCCTCAATCAAAGTTGTCTGATTGGGCCCTACAAGTTGTTTTGTGGAGAAGATAGAAGACACCACTATGCTACCTTTCTTAATGCCATCATTAGGAACTGCTTTCGTGAGTTTTGTCACTACTTGGAGTTGTCATGGTTCATAGTCGTCATCTATGCTAGAAGATACTCATTCTTGGTGATATTACATCGATGGAATCTATTCACTCCCCAGACAAAGATCCATCTAGTACACATAAGGATGCGTGTGGTCTTAATCAAGGTTGTGCGATTGGTCCCTACAAGTTGTTTTGTGAAGAAGATAGAGGACCCCTATGCTACCTTTCTAACTCTAAAACCAAAAGGATGTTGATACTCTTGCGCTTACATATGCATTGAAGTAGCTTTGAATAAATGCCATTTTTCCCTTGTGGGATGATTGGTTTGTTTATTAAGTGCTAGATTATGAACATTTTCCTTTTAAATGTACTTTGTCCCATGCGTATTAGCATTTTACATAGAACTACACACACACAACACCTCCTCTTGATTTAAACTACCCACCTTAACACATATCAAAGCAATTTAGAGGAGCATACTCAATTCAAACTTGTAATCAATTAGAAAAAAAGAACCCGCTCAACATAGGCATCAAAAAGCCTCCAAGGGTGAACCCACTAGCTTCAATCGATTCCAAACCTTAGGAGACCTTGAGGCCTTCAAAAGAGCATGCAGGGAGTAGAGAACTAGACTCCCACTATAGAAAATGGTGCTTCTCAAGACTTAGATACAAAAGATTCAACATATACAACAACCATCCTTGAAGTAGTGGAAGATCCCCAACCCTCACTACTAAAAGAATTAGATAAAGGAAGCCAATACCAACTGCTAAAGCCCTCGAAACAAAGCATTTATGCTGATGCAAAAGTTGTCATGGAAGAAGAGAAAGAACAATGAAAAGGAAATTAGAAAGGACTTGCCATCAAAGTCGACGAAACACACTCGAAATGATTAACAAATTAAACCCCTCAAAACGCACCTTTACTCACTCAAGAAAGAAAATCCAACTGAAAACACAAGGAAGAAAATCACACTGAAAGCACAAAGAAAACTAGGTTGTGTGAGATATTGTTAGAAAAAATCCAACTGAAAGCACAAGGAAGAAAATCTAACTGAAAGCACAAGGAAAACCAAGGTGTGTGAGACATTGTTAGAAAAATATTAGAGTTAGAATGGAAAAGAAAAATGATAAAAACAAAAAAAAAAAAACTTTGAACTCTAATGGAATATCAAATCATCATAAAGTAAGCCACTATTAACCTTAATGGTAATACTATGTAGTCTTTGTAAGGGGACCATGAAAAGGCATTAGATAAGGATGATTGCCAATTGATGTACAATGCCCACTCATCTTGAGATTCCATACCCTCTTCCCCACTTCTGAAAGAGAGACCCTGACACCCCCACACTTGCACATTCACAATTTTTTCAACATGTCTATCATCACGATGGTGACATGTAAACACTGCATAGTGCAAGCATGGGAATGCGAACCCCATGTGGATTTCCATAACACAAAACACTGAAAATCTCTGACCTAACGTTAAAAGACGAGCATGTGGCTAGGAATATAGAGGGGTGAGAGCTTTGGAATGTTAAAAGACGAGCATCTGGCTAGGGATATAAGCTTAGGAATCTAAAGCTTGGCAAATTATCGAAGGAGCATGTGGCTAGGGGCATAAGCTTAGGAATCTAAAGGTAGGTAAATAATTAAACTAATAATAGGCATAATATTCTAATTGTAATATTAGGATGACATTAACATTAAATACTAAGTGTTCACATGGCGGGTGTGGTCTCACACGTGAAGGTGAAGATGCACACAGATACATACGGCGTACACCCGGAGGAGAATGGCATGGCGTTACAATATGCGAATGGCAGTGAATTTCGGCAGTGACGTCATAAATGACGGAAACTTTCCTGTGCCGTACCCGGGGAACGGTAAATTCTGTGGGTTCATACGGACGATTCGACTTTCATCTGGGTTATTAAAAAGGGGATCCGTGGGCTTCGACCTCGTGACCTATCGGGTCTCAGAAGAGGTGGAGACAAAGCAGTATGCATCATGTGAGCGCCGTACTATAAGCAATCCAATGAAGGGAAGGAAAACTACAATTTGTGGACAATAATTGGTCTCTGAGAGTAATCATAGCTTTCCGTCTGTTGACGTGAAGTGGAATGGAATTTGGGTATGTGGGGACTGTGATGTGTAGGGAGGGGAGGAGAGGAGAGGAGAGGGACTGTGGTGTGTAGGGAGGGGAGGAGAGGAGAGGAGAGGAGAGGAGGAGGGTGTTTGAGTGTGCTCCTGTTTTTCAATTTCTAGATTTTAATTTATTTTTTTCCCGAGGTCGCTGAGTTCCAATGTCTGACCTCAGGGTTTCTCAGGGGCCTACCATGGCGGCTAGGCGAGGCTGATTGCTCGGTTTGGTTCGGAGTGAGTGTGTATAGTTTATTGATGTGTAATTTTGTGAAAAGCCCAACAAAAGATCGGATGCTGCGGGGCTGATCCGGTTACGGTTTCGTTACGGCTCTTTTTATGAGCCCAGGCAGCTTTTTGAGTTTTCTGTGGGTGGAATTGAAGTCCCCTGGGATGCTTCAGAGGCTGCTTCACAGATTATCTCAGTTGCAGGAAGAGGTTTGTTTTTATGTATGTACAGTAGGAGGCTTTTAGTCCTTTTTCTTTTTTTTTGGTTTTTTGGAGTGGATGTATGGATCATGAAGGCAGGAGAAGTGGTTTATGGGCATGTTTTGAGATCAGGTGCCCTGAAGCTGGAGTGCATTAATGGCTGGCTGGACAAATTACTAAGCCTTGGCATGGAGGAGAGTATAAGAATAAGGGATTTGGGACATTTTGAACATAAGGGATTTATTCAGTAGAAAGAAATCCCGTGTAGACGACCCTCCAGTCCTTACTGTTTATTTTTAGCAAAGTTTCTGAGATCGCGGATCTCGACTTTACAATTATGAAGCGACAACACTTTCAATTACAGCAGCAGCAGCAACCGCCGAACGGTCATGGCCGATGCAGCACCGTTCCGGTCCATCCGAACCCGGCGTACATGCCAGGGTCCGGGCCACCACCACCATCACCAACATCAACAAGAACAACAGCAACACCACCTGCAGAGGGGGCAGGAGGAGGTTCAGGGTCTTGCAAAGGCAAGGAAGTGCTAGTAAAGGATACTAGTAGGCAGGGCATAGGTGTGGATATGGAGCTGGCTTCCATGGGTTACAGTGTGAAATCCTCTGAACTGGCACAAGTGGCACACAGGCTTGAGCAGCTGGAGATGATGATGTGCAACGGGCAAGAAGATGGCATCATTTCCCACTTGTCGTCAGAGGCCGTGCACTATAATCCCTCAGACCTCGGTGGATGGATTGAAAGTATGCTCAGCGAACTTCATGCCCCTGTTCCTCCTCCAGCAGATCAGCCGTTTCAGTTCCCTCAGGCAGCAGCAGCAGATCAATCGTCCACGGCTCGGGAAGCGAGCAATTCGGTGCCGGAATCATCCACTTCGACCTCCAAGGGCGCCAGATCTGTGCAGAACGTTGAACAGGAACAACAGTACAGGGTAAATGGGTCCGGGGCTGAGGTCGGGGTCGGGTTGTTTGAATCGCCAGAGGTCCTGGATCGGTCAGAATTCCAGCTTCATGGCTATCCAGGCAATGGGGGATTGCGAGATAACGGGATTGATCGCATGTTCGGTAACTATGGCGGCCTTTTCTCTCAAGTATTGGACCTCTCGGACCTGCTAGTCGATGACCCTGATGTTCTACCGGAACCGCCACAGGAGGCTTCGCCCTCAACTTTGCTGCTCCAGAGCTCCAGTAACTCTTCGCTCGAAGTCCAATCCGGGCGAGAGCATCTGGACGAAGATGTTACAGGAAGAGAGCAAAAACGTTACCGTGTCTACAACCCAGAGCTTCCGGAACGGCCCGTGGTAGTAATGGGGGCCGACCCGCACGAATCCGGAGTCCGTCTCGTGCACACGCTGATGGCCTGCGCAGAAGCAGTGCAGCGCAGTAATTTCGCCATCGCGCGCGAGATGGTGAAAGAAGTGAGAATTCTGGCTTCGGCACAGGGCGGGGCAATGAGCAAGGTCGCCACATATTTTGCCGAGGCTCTTGCTCGGCGAATCTACGGGTTTCTCCCGCAGGACACCTTGCGGTTCAACCAGAACGACCCTTTGTCCGATGTTCTGCAGTTTCATTTCTACCAAACCTGCCCGTATCTTAAATTCGCACACTTCATAGCCAACCAGGCCATCCTGGATGCCTTCTCCGGGTACCAGCAGGTTCATGTCATAGACTTCAATCTCAAGCAGGGAATCCAATGGCCGGCCTTGATACAGGCCCTGGCGCTTCGTCCCGGCGGGCCACCGTCTTTCAGGCTAACTGGAATCGGCCCGCCACAGCCCGACGGAACCGATGCCTTACAGGAGGTCGGCATGAAGCTCGCCCAACTGGCAGAGTCCATCAATGTTAAATTTTCCTTCCGTGGTTGCGTTGCCAAAAGCCTCTCCGACATCAAGCCATGGATGCTTAACGCCCGGCCCGATGTCGAGGCCGTTGCAGTCAATTCGATCCTTGAGCTCCATCGTCTTCTCGACGACACGATACTCGGACAACCCAGCGCCATCGACCGAGTCCTCGCGTCCATCCGGGCCCTAAATCCCAAGATCGTGACCGTGGTTGAGCAAGAGGCCGACCACAACCGCCCCGTTTTCTTGGAACGATTCACAGAGGCACTGCACTACTATTCAACGGTTTTTGACTCCTTGGAGGCGCGCGGCCTGCAGGCCACGAGCGAAGAGCAGGTGATGTCTGAAGTCTATCTGGGTCGAGAGATTTGCAACATTGTAGCCTGCGAGGGATCGGAACGAGTCGAAAGGCACGAGCCTCTCTTGAATTGGAGCGTTCGCTTGCGGAACGCTGGCTTCTGGCCTATGCATTTGGGATCCAATGCTTTCAAGCAGGCCAGCATGCTGCTAAGTCTATTCTCGGGTGGGGAAGGATATAGGGTCGAGGAGAATAATGGGTGCCTAACACTTGGTTGGCACAGCAGGCCTCTAATTGCAGCTTCGGCCTGGCAATGCTATCTCACACCGTGAAGAAGGTTGGTTGCTCGACTCCTTAATTTTCATCTCCTTTGATTATGAGTTTTTCGGCCGTCTTTAACTCCACACACAGTTTGAATCCAGACTCCACACACAGTTTGAGTCCAGAAAATTCCCTAGCAGTTGGAATCCAGAAAATTCCCTACTAGCATCTCCACTGTGAGTTCTTTGAATCATCTTTAACTTGATCTTGAGTTAGGCCAATTTTTAAATAAGATTTCTGCCATTCTCAATTCAATTTTTGGATCATCCTTTACTTGATTCTGAGTTCGCCCAATTTATCTCCAACTAGATTGTGCATTCGGCCAGGTGAATGAACTTATATGACTTAATTTGTGGAATGTCATGCTGACATTCTACAATCTACATAATGTCAGGTTAAAGAATAAACACTCATGTAGATTGTAGAATGTCATGCTGACAT
>JZKD02S1674011.1:191902-208797 GCA_000966675.3 Picea glauca
TCCTATGACAACTGGTACAATATCAATTGATAGAACACAACTGTGTCTATCCACGGTAGTACACAACTACTCAAACTGTGACACATAGTCACAATCAGTGGAACATATCCACCACAATAGTATATCTCTACTATTTGGAGATAGACAGTCTCCATAACAATCATCTTATGACAACCTGCACAGGAAATATTGTTAAAAATAAACTGAACCATCTGGGCCAATCTTTCACTCACATATGTGATATCTAAAAGAATATATGTTGTCAGTATAGAACATCAACAATGGGCTATCTACCCTATTATTCTCAAACGAGGAAGAATGATTGTTTCTGATTTCTGAGCCTGGAACATTTCTCACCCTGGGCCATTCTTCCTGCACTAATCAAAGTGCACCCTAGAGAGAATGTATAAACCCTAAGGAATGTCTACCCCTGATTGTTGAGCCAGGACCATTCCCCACCCTGGGCCATTCTTCCTACACTAATCAAAGTGCACCATGGAGAGAATGTATAAACCCTAAGGAATGACTCTCCAAACCATTTCCTCTGTTAACCACAAGAGGAAAAGACTGTCCTATATCAACCTCCAAAAACAGGCCATTCCTCATGTTAACCACAATGAGAAATCACTTTCCGATAAGGCAGGCCAGTCTTCTTGAGTAACCCTCAAGAAGAGAGACTGCCCTAGACCACTCCCCATGTTAATCACAATGGGAAGTTGTTGTCTATGATACATCAGCAATCTGGACCATTTCCCATGTTAACCACAATGGGAAATCACTGTTCGTCAGAAATCTCAGTCCACTTTCTGAACAGGAAATAATCTGTCCAATTTGGACTATTTTTCAATCACAAAGATAAATGTTTCAATAATATTTTTAAGTGCTCCCTCCTAACCTGGAGAGTATTCCCTTTCAGCTAAGGGAGTTATTTCCACGATCCCCATCTTCTCTCGGAAATATGCAAACTTTATTCTGGATAGAGGTTTTGTCAGAATGTCTACTGTCTGCTCGTTAGTGGGGATATACTCGAGCTTTACCTCTCCTTCCTGGACTTTATCTCGAATAAAGTAGTATTTGATCTCAATGTGTTTCGATCTTTCATGAAACACATGATGTTTTGATAATCTTATACAACTCTGATTATCACAATGTATTATGGTTGATTCTGGAATCTGATCAAATAAGTCGGAGATTAACTTCCTTAACCATATTGCTTCAGTGCATGCTTCACATGATGCAATATACTTTTCTTCTACTGTGTTGAGTGCGACAGATTTCTGTTTCCTGCTGCCCCAAGATATCATAGCGGAGCCCACGCTAAAACACTTACTTGAAGTGCTCTTTCTGTCTTCTGCACTTCATGCCCAATCTGAGTTTGTGAATCCATGAAGCTGTATATTGTTGGATGCGATATATCTCAAAATTTAGTTTATTGTTCCACGAATATAATTTAATACATGCTTTGCAACTATCCAATTCTCATGTCTTGGTTCCACTTGGAACTAGCTTAGTGTATTCATGACAAAGCAAATGTTTGGTAGAGTATTTACCAAATACATCAATGACCCAATTAGTTGTCAAAATAGAGATGGATCTACTAGATTAGAATCTGGAACTTTCACTTTTCTTATATCCGCATTCACAGGAGTGTCCATGGACTTACAATCCATCATTCCAAATTTTTGAAGGTTCTTTATTGCGTACTTTCCTTGTCCAAGGAATACTTCACCGTGCTTCTGCCATACCTCTAGTCCCAAGTAATAATGCATGAGACCTAGATCTTTCATATCAAATTCAGAAGCTAATTCCTTCTTGCACTAGATAATGAGAGACTCTTCACCTGTTATGAATAGATTATCAACATATAGTAGTAGGATTACAGGTGCATTGTCTACGACTTTATAGTAAAGGTTTGGATCTGCATGACTCTTGGAGAAGCCAAGTCTCATTAGATAGCTGTCCATTCTGGCATACCAAGCCCTTGGAGCTTGCTTGAGTCCATATAGATATTTCTTCAATCTGCAAATGTGAGTGTCTCTAGAATGTACCTCAAACCATTGAGGTTGTTTAATATATACTTCTTCTTCAATAGCTCCATTGAGGAAAGCTGTCTTTACATCCATCTGATGTAAGTTCCATCCCATGGAAGAGACAAGAGATATGATAGCTCTGATGGAAGTATATCCATCCACCGGAGCAAATGTTTCATCATAATCTTCTCCTTCCTTTTGGGAGAACCCTCTAGCTACGAATCTTGCCTTGTATTTATCCACGCTTCCATCTGCTACATGTTTGATTTTGTATACCCATTTTGAAGTTACCACCAATTTTTCTTTAGGTCTAGGTACAATTTCCCATACCTCATTTTTCATAATGGATTGATGCTCTTCCGTCATAGCTTCTTTCCATTGTCCTTTTTGAAATTCTTCTTCAAATGTGGTAGGTTCTTCATCTAGAAGCTTCGTCATGTATGTTGCATAACTTGAGAATCTTTTAGGTCTTTTACTCTTTTTGAGTGTTCCTTCTGGAACCTTGAGTCTTTTTGCGTCTTGTAAGGTAGCTTCAAGCCAAGATGGTCTTTTATTGGTCTTAGGTACGATATCTGAATCAATGTTTTCACATGGTTCCATAGGATGATCAGGTAGTTCCTTTTTCGTCATTTACGTTTTTTGTTCTTTCTTCATTAAGTTCTTCAATCTCTTCTTCTATATTTTCTTCTATGAATTTCTTGAAGGCCATCTTCTCATTGAATGTTATGTCTATGTTGACTTCGATCTTGTGTTGTTCTGGAATATATATTCTATAAGCTTTGGATGAATCACTGTATCCCACTAATATCCCTTTCTGTCCTAAAGGTTCTAGTTTATTCCTCTTGTCCTTGGGAATGTGAGAGTAAACAAGACATCCAAATATTCTTAGATTTTCCACATTAGGTTTCTTACCTGAGAAAGCTTCTTCTGGTGTCATGTCTTTCAATATACGATGAGGACTTATTTTCTACACATATATTGTTGTCATTGCTACTTCTCCCCATATTAACATGGATAGACCTTGATCATTTAGTAAGGCTTTTACGGTTTCTTCAATGGATTTGTTCTTTCTTTTTGCTACACCATTTTGTTGAGGATTATGAGGAACTATCAACTCCCTCCTAATCCCTGTCGATTTGCAGAATGCAATGAATTCCTTTGATGTGTATTCTCCACCATTATTGGTTCTTAGTGTCTTGATCTTCTTATTCGTGAGATTTTCTATTTCTTCTTTGAACTCTTGAAACTTGCTGAATACTTCATCTTTTGTCCTGAGTAGATATAACCAAGTCTTTCTTGAATAGTCATCTATGAATATTACGTAGTAAGAAGATCATCTTAGAGATTTTACTAGCATCAAACCGCAAACATCTGAGTGTATCAGATCTAGAATCTCCTTAGATCTGTTGTTGCCGCTTGGGAATGGTTTCTTGATATTCTTCCCAAGGGCACATCCCTTGCAGATTCCTTCATGTGTAGATTTCAATTCTGGTATTCCTTCAACCATCTTTCTGAGAAAAGGTAATGCTTGATAGTTGATGTGAGCATACCTTCTATGCCAAAGCTCATTAGGGTTGACTTCGTCATGTACGAGAGATTCTTCATTATGTTCTAGTAATCTATACAAATTTCCTTCATGACTTTCAATAACCCTAGCATTCTCTATGCTAGAGTCTTTATGCCAAGATAACACCTTTCAATCCACGAAGGCTATTCTGTTTCTTTTGTCTTCTAGGCATGATATCGATACAAGATTCTTTTCTAAACCAGGTACATATAAAATATTTCTTAAGTGAACATAGTTACCTGTTTTCATTTTGATGGAGGCTTGTCCAAATCCTTCCACGAGGTAAGTGGTTTTGTCTCCAAGCTCTACCTTGTACGAAGTCTTCTTCTCATTTAGATTTGAGAGTCTGGCTTGATCTCCTGTCATGTGCCTAGAAGCTCCACTATCGATTATCCACATGTCATCTTCAATCATTCCGGTAAGTGCTGAGTAATGTAAAAGAATGATCGTTTCACTCATGTCTTCGGTTGACTGGTAACTAGTCATGCCTTGATCCAAAACTTCAACTTCGTCGTTTCTGTCTTCTGAGAGAGCCAAGAGATGCGATGCGTTAGGGCACATATGAATATATTCTTCTTGAGTGAGATGCTCCATCACAAGGTGCTAGATCTGAGATTAGGGTTTCTGCAACTTCTTCTGCTAGTAACCCTAGCGACAGTGTCTTGGAGGCTGCTCTTGCTAGTAACCCTAGCGGCAGTTCCTCAATGAGCTCAATATCCTAGCGGCTATGCTTCCTTCCAACGTTTAAGATAAATTAAGGAGGTGTGGGCCCATAACCTATTATAATATGAAGGATTGTGCTCGTTTTACCATTGACAATACCCTTGTCACCCAACCATAGGCCGAAGCCACCCTCTGAGCACCATGACCTTGACAGAGAAGAATAATGGTAGCAATCAATAGCCAAGCAAGGCTAATGCACCAAGCAAGAATAGAAACCAAAGCTGATCATATAGTCCCACCCATAAAACTAGCGCAACACCTTCCCCAAAAACTTGCGCACAAAACTGCCAACTGCAGTGCGCACAACTGGCTCTCTGCAATTCTGAGAATGTGTCAAATGAGAGACTAGCGCTCTGTATTTATAGTGGTTCTGGCAGACTTACTGCAGCTGACTTCTCCTTCTGGGTACTAATTAATTCATATTAATTATATTTCTACAGCTGACATCTCGTCTAGGGTTTCCTTTACTTCTTTTCTTCCTTCCAGAATATTCTAATCTTGTCATAGGTCACAATAGAGGTTCATACCTCCCGAAGCTACCATAATATCAACACACACTTCTAAGTAGTAGAAGAGATCCTTTGGCTCAAGGGGTACTCAAGCTAATCCCATTGCCCTAGATGAAGACGCTAAACTCTCCAGAAGGTAAAGGACATGTAGACTGAGCTATTGGTGGAGGCATTTGTGGATGAAATGGACCAAACTCCTCATACTTGATGTCTAGTTTGTCTAGTTTTTTAACCTCTTTGATAATATGAATACTTATAAGTAGTTAGCTCTGTTTATGATCTCTTTTTGCAATTGTTTTTTTAATCAATACTTTGATAATGTTGTTATGGAAAAATATCCTAATTTTCTACTATAAAAACTCTTAATTTCCCTTGAACGAGACCCCTACTAAAAACCATCCCCATATATAATATAATGAAATAATAGTGAAATAATGTTATTTTTAGTTAAAAAAATAAACAATAAAATGAAATATACTACTTTCAAACTAATGCATGAAAATATACATACCACAATTAATTAGAGTATATGTTTTGCATGCATGTTATGTTAGAGGTTGAATTATATATAACAATTTAAATTATAATTATATCTTCTTAAACATATTAAGCACCCTCTATGTATTTTTGAAAGTTCATAAATTTATGGAAACATATAAGACAAAATTTAATAACAGTGTTCATTAATCATGAAATAAATTATAATTATTTATTCTTATAAATTATAATTATTTATTCTTATAAATTATAAATATTAAAAAAATGATTATTTCTTCTTATAAATTATAAATATTAAAAAATGGTTACAAATTATGTATATTATAAATGAATAAACAAATTAAATAATAATTAATCAAATTATTTATAAATAATAATATAAATTATAATTTTTTTATAAACTATAAAATAATATTTAAAGATATTTAAATGCATATATTTTTTTAAATAATTTTTTTTCCTAAGAAAAATCGTAACTTGAAAGCTTAGGATTGTTCACAACATGAAAATGGAAAAATCCCAAGTATACAGACCTCAAGGAAGTTGGAGACAAACACCAACTTCCTCTTCATTAATCTTCCATGTATCCTTTTGATAGCTCTAGCACTCTTTTGGTATGAGTGTCTACTTCCATGTTGAGTTCTCTATATATATGTGCATATTAAATCATTGAGAAAGTAGCTTTCTAAGACTTTACTTGGTCATACAATGGTTTCAAAATCAGGTTTTGCATCTCAATGGATCCATTTGTCTAGTCAATGACCAACTTTGAGTCCATCCCTTGAATATTAGGAGTGTCTAGTTCCTCCACTAGTCTAAAGAGAATCGCCAATGCCTTCCATTTTGATATATTATTTTTTCCTTCCCCTAGAAATACTCTAAAATAAATTTTATGTGAAGCTGAAAGGTATATCACTCCTCCAGTACCACTGCTCTGACATGCATCATAAAAAAACCATGGATAAAACTTGCCTACTTCCAATACTCCTACCATTCTTGATACTTTTAGTTTCAGAAACTATTTAATTAAAACTTTATTTGGTGTTGCATTTGAATAGGAGGGAACTCCTTACCTTAAAAAATGCTTACAATCCTAGCTAACCAAATAGTCAAGGATACTATTAAGGGAATGCATGTATATTGTTTGAGAGCTATTTGATCAATCCATTTCTTCATGCATTTCAACAATAAGATACCATTCATTGCCAAGGTGTCAACACTTGAGTTGCCTTGGATTTGTAATTTCTCGGAGCAACCACAAACTAGGGTTTGTGACAGTCGTGGCCATAGCAAAGGGAAGCATGAGCACCAGAGGAGGGGGTAAGGGTACCCCCTCATACAAACAAATAGTGGTAGATAGAGGGAAAGGGCCAAGGGACGTATTTTTCAAGGCACCTATGACAGACACCTTGGGATCTGACCCTGGAATGGGTCAGGAAAGGGACAAGGGAAAAAGTGAATGCATTGAAGAGGAAGCCGGAGAAACCCAGAACGAGACACAAGACACAACGAAGGCCAACTAGGTAGAAGGGTGCAACCCATGCAAACCCAATTCAACACTGATACCCAAGGTGGCATTGGAGGATCCGTAGATGCAACTCTACAGGGATCAGATGAAGGTGCATGTGCTAATTTACAAATTTATGGGCTTGTGGCCCACCAAAAGAGCGCTGCGCAACTAGATCAAATATCACTAGAAGCCAAATAGGGAAGTGGAGCTCCATCTAGGCTCGAAAGGTTTCTTCACAACAATATTCATAAACCTGGAGGACAGAGATAGAGTATTTGAAGGAGGGCCATACTTCCATGCATCAGCAGGACTGTACATGCAGCCATGGAAGGAGAATTTCTCCCCAGAAAAAGAGACCTTCAAAAAGGTACCGGTCTGGCTGAGACTCTACTCCCTACCCTTAGAATACTGGTTACCCTCTACTTTTGAAGCAATAGGGAATAAACTGGGGAAATATATAAAGACTGCAGAAGCCACCTTGAAAAGGAGATACACATCTTACACAAGAATATGTATAGAGATGGATGTGTCGGGAGCTCTCCTGGAAGCCATATGCCTCGAATTCAGGGATGAGGAATGGATCCAAAACAGGGATGATTTTAAGGATGGAAATTTATTTTAAAATGTAGAAACTTTGACGAATATTACTAATTCTTCATATGTCAACTATAAATGTTTGGCGATATTTTTTAAAAAATATTCAAATTTCTAAGTATTTTATATAGTTTTTATAAAATTTTGGCGATTTTTAAGGTAAAATAATTTTATCCTATAGAATTTGGGCGAATCATTTTTTAAATAGCGAATCTCATTTTTGGAAAAACCATGGAAAATTAGCCCATGAGCGAAATTTAGCCCCTAAAATCATCCCTGATCCAAAACATCGATTATGAACATATCCCCTTTTGATGTAGAAGATTCCATGAACATGGTCACTTGATCATGGAATGCCCCCTTAATAAAAAATAGGAAACAGAAAAACCCAAACCACAGCAGGATGAGGATGGGTTTGTTAAACCAAACCCCAGAAGCAGAGCCAACAAAAAGTAGAGAAAAGCCCAAGAAAAAGATAACCCAGAGGTCCGGATTAACCCGAAAGGAAGGGATAAAACCAATCAAGGGGCAGAAGCCAAGAAGGATACGACAAAAGCTCAGGAAGTCAGAGAACAAACACCAAACGAGCCCACCAACTGACCAAACAACCAAAAGGAACATGGAAGCTGCACAACTCCAATGGAAGGAGAAATCAGAGGCGACAACACCCCCATGCAAGATGCAGAGGGAGAGGTGGAAATGACACCAAGCGAAGTAGGCACAGAGGATTCGAAACTCAGAGAACTGGTGGAGAGTGAAGGAATAGATCTCATGAACATATTGGAGCAATGGAAAAGACAGGGAGTAGACAATGTACCAACAAAGCAACTTGATCGTATCCAATACTTGTTCCTCCTAAGGGAGGAAGCCAAATTCATAGGCCTAAATCACACACACGGGGAGATGGGACACCTAGGACTCAAAGCTGATGAGGTACAACCACAATTATCACCCAAACAGATGTGGAGGAAAAAAGGAAAGAAATCCAATAGTGTAGCCCTGCAGGAGCTTGGAGCACTACTGATAAACTCAAGTAAGATAAAAAAACTCTTCCCCAACTTCCCCCCGCATGTTTAAATGAAGGTTATAACTTGGAATATAAGAGGCCTAAACAACCCAAGAAAGCAACGAATCCTTAGGAGTAGACTAAAATAGGAGCAACCAAATATCTGCTTTATTCAAGAGACCAAGTGTAATACAGACAGAATGGAAACAATCAATCAATAACAATGGCGCAAGTACAAGATGGTGGCTATTGGTGGCCACCAAATGGAAAGAGGTATCCTCACCCTATGGAACCCACAAGTACTAATCCTAATAGTAGCTGAAGCGACAAGGAATACCCTTACGGTCTGCATGCAACTCATTGGTAACACAAAGGAGATTTTGTGCACTAATTTGTATGGACCCCAGGTGTTACAGGATAGGAGAGGAATGCTAAGAGACCTAGATGATCTCAAAAACCAAGCCAACAAACTCCATTGGATCCTAGCTAGGTATTTCAACATCATCACATCACTTGCGGAGAAAAAAGGAGGTACAAGAAGATTGGATAGAGATGTGGAGGAGTTCTCAAATCTCATAGACACAATGGAGATGGTAGATCTTAAAACCAATAATGGCCAGTTCACCTGGAACAATAAGCGAATGAGCCAATATCAGGTCGCAATAAGACTCGACAGATTTCTAGTGTCAAAGTCAATCATTATGCAGGGGCTAACCTTAGACTGCAACATCCTTCCATGGGAGGGATTTGATCATTGGCCAGTGCAACTAGAAGCAGGATTCTAGACCACACCAAAGAACAGACCCTTCAGATTCGATAAATTATGGATGGAACACTCGACTTTCAAGGAAAAAATCAAATAGTGGTGTTATGAGGAGCAACCAGAGCAAGGGTCATGGATGTTCAAACTCTACACAATACTAAAACATCTAAACCATATGATCACGTAGTGGAACAAAGACACTTTTGGGAATATAAACGAAGATAAGAACAAAATTGAAGAAAAAATGAAAAAGCTCCAAGAATCCTGCATTTTAGAGGGCTACAATGAGGAGCAGAAAAAGGAGGAGATCCAGATGACCCAGGAATGGGATGAGCGGTGCCAACAAGAAGAAACTCTCTGGCAAAAAAAGTCTCGAATCAAATGGCTAAATGAAGGAGAAAGGAACACCAATTTTTTCATAGAACAACCATGGCCAGAAGAGCTCACAACAAAATCTTGAAGATTAGGGACCAGAATGGCATAGAAAGAGAGTCCCATAAGGACATCGAAACAACTCTGGTAAACCACTTCCACAGGATAGCCCAGGAACCTAACCAAGATAGAACGAAGGCCATACAAAAGGTAATCCAACATATCCCTTGCCTAGTAACATATGAACAAAACCACAACTTGATCAAGCCCATTGCGGAGGAGGAAATAGACCAAGCACTCCTTGAAATGTCCAATGGAAAATCCCCAAGCCTAGATGGTTTCACAGTGGAGTTCTTCAAAGCCTATTGGGAAGTCGTCAAACATGATGTTTATAGGGTAGTGGAAGACTCTAGAAGGTCAACCTCCATTCTGAAAGAACTAAATGCTACTTTGATTACACTCATCCCCAAAGAAAATGAAGCTGAAACCCCCGATCATTACAGACCTATAACACTATGCAATGTGGTGTATAAGATAATTTCCAAGGTAGTAACAAATAGATTGAAACCACTCCTACCCACATTGGTTTCACAAGAGAAGGCATGTTTCTTGGAAGGAAGGCAAATAATGGACAATATTATCCATGCCCACGAACTTATCCACACCCTGAAGCTTCAGAAAAGAGGGGGAATGATAATACAACTGGACCTAGCGAAATCTGATGAAAAAATAAACTGGTACTATATGGTTAGGACCCTGGAAGCCTTCGGCTTCACCTAGCATTGGATCATATGGATAGTCAACCTAGTATCCACAACAAGCTTCTCGCTACTAGTAAATGGAGCGCCTACCAAATCTTACTGGCCCACGAGAGGCATCCCGCTGTACCCCTTCAGTTTCATATTAATGATGGAAGGACTCAGTCAAAGCATAAAAAGCGCAACTGCAACAGAGGAAATAAAAGGTATCAAACCCTACGAGAATTGCCCAAATTCTACACACCAACAGTTCATGGATGATACCTTACTCCATGGCATGCCCATGGTCAAGGAAGAGAAAGCCTACAAACGAATCTTAGATGAATTTGGGGAAGCCTCAGGGGTAGAGATAATCCAATCCAAATCTATGATCTTCTTCTTTAAAACCAACCCTGCTATCCAAAGGAATTTTGCCAACATCTTGGGCTTTGAATGCAAAGCCCTCCTAACCAAGTATTTGGGCATCTCCCTAATAGACAAAGCCTATAAGCTATCAACTTGGGAAGGAATAGTCAACAAGCTACAAGACCGGGTAAAAAATTGGACGTACAGATCCCTCAACCTAGCCGGAAGACTTATCCTAACCAAGTCAGTTTTGCAAGCTATCCTAACCTTTATGATGTTAATTTTCCTAGCCCCCAAGGGGATTCTACAAAAAATAAGAACCATACAAAGGGAATTCTTGTGGTGAGGAGCGGAAACAAGGAAAAAATGGGCACTGGTGGCTTGGGAGAAGGTTTGTAAGGCAAAAAGCAAAGGAGACCTGGGGCTACACGACTCGCAAGTGACCAATGACGCCTATGGGGCGAAACTCTGGTGGTGATGGGTCAAAGAAACGACCACGCCATGGGTCAACCTGTGGAAGGAAAAGTATGCCCCAAACATTAGCGACCAGGGAAAAATCCGCTTTAGAGGCACCATGGAAGGTTCCGCCATTTGGAACTTAGCCTGGCGCAATAAGACCTGGATCCAGACACAGAGCTTTTGGGAAATAAGGAATGGTAGAACCGACCAATTCTGGGAGGATGCCTGGCAACAGGAACCCAGAATGGAAAAACCGACCTGGGAGGAACTCCAACAGGAGACGATGGCGCAAGGCAAAACCCAAGTCTACTATTATTGGAAAAAAGAAACATACCACAACAAATGGAGAATCTGGAACACTCTCACCCCACAGACAAGAGACCAGATCGTAGCAGCAGCTAAAGAGGTGGAGGTGGAATTGGGGAGACGAAAAATTGCAGTCACGAATGGAAATGACCAGCTGATATGGGGGAAAAAAGCAAGCGGGGAATTCAATCTTAAAGAAATATGCCACTACATAGCGAAATAGGAACAAGAAGACATAACACAATAATGGGACAAGCTTTGGAACAACCCCCATTGGCCAAAAATAAAAATCTTCCAGTGGATAATACTACACAACCGAATCCTAACTTGGGAAAACCTAAAGAAGAGAGGTTTCATAGGCCCCTCAAGATGCCACTTATGTGAAGAAAAGGAGGAAACAATGAACCATCTCCTGAATGAATGTCCCTACACATCAGAAGTATGGGACTGGGCGACAAGCATCTTCCGACTGTATAATAGGAGCATAGGTAATATTTCCGCAACTATAAACACATGGAAGGAAAAATTCAACAAAAATGAAGAGGTCAACCTCTGTTGGACCCTCATTCCTGGCATGATCATTTGGGAAATATGGAAGGAACAGAATTGGCGCATCTTCAGGAACCAAAGATGGACGACTGGAAATATCAAGGAAACAATAATAGCCATGACAAGAGAAATGGTACAGAGCCACAACTTCCAAACAGGAGGAGCACAACTCACAAACCGAGATCTCAGAATTCTAGAGGCCTTTCAACTGAAAGGAGGACACAACCCCAATCATGTGAGATAGTTGCTACAACTACAAGTAGGTGAGCACAAATCGAAACCTCCACCAGAGGGCTCCCTCAAGCTAAATTTCGACGGGGCATCAAAGGGTAACCCAGGACAGACAGGTATGGGGGGAGTAATTAGGGATAGTCAAGGAAAAATTATCCAACTGTACACTGGGAGTCTTGGGAACTCAACCAACAACGCTGCGGAATTTGGAGCCCTGGAGACCGGCCTTGATATACTACATAAGGAAGGGATGACCAACGTAGTAGTGGAAGGAGATTCCATGCTGGTCATCAACACAGTAAGGAAACTCCAAAACGACACCAATGTGGGAAAAATTCAGAGACACTGGTGCTTGGCGTACTCCCTACAAAAAATTCAGGAGCATTTGCAGACGAGAATCACAGTGGAGTTGCGCTGAGTCCAAAGGTCAAAAAATGGACTAGCGGATAGAATTTCTAACGAAGGGGTTACAAGGAAGGATCAGAACTGGATTCCACATGGAATAACATCCTGAATGGCCAATTTCAGACATATTGTACACAACTAGCTGCAAAGGACTATGATGGAAGCCGAAGCACGGGTGACCACATCGAGGCTGGAGGCACATAATTAATTGAAGGGAAAGTAGTATCCAGGCAGAATCCGATAGACCACCCTTTAAACATGATTTACAATGCAGATCACAGTCACACCACAAGAGGAGGTATGACACCATGATCCTGTCAATAGAATGAAGTACAGGGGTTGGCTGTGGGAGAGTGGAAAGGGTAATCCACAACCAAAAGGACGAAGATCAAAAGGATAACTTGAGGGCAGAAATGGGTACACCTCATCCACACATAGTTTATGTGGGAGGAAATGATTGTGTGCAATGTGCAAGGCAAAGGATTGGCGTCAGGATGACGATAGGGCTCCCAAGCACACACACTCTGAAAAAGAGAAAAAGGACTAGAAGGTACGCCTTTATGGGAGACCCATGATCACTAGGACAATATCACTTCCGGGGAAACCCCATAAAAGAAGAAGCATCAAGGATAGCTACAGACCAACAAGCAGGAATTACAGAGACCAGGAAGGGGTGAATAGAAGCAGAGGACGAAGTCACAATAGGAGCCATTGCATTCAAATAGAGATGGTAAGAATGAAGAATACCCAGAGTAAGAGGGGGCACCAGGGGGAGAAACTCCCAATAAGTGCCCGGAAGATCACTAGGATGGAATAGGCGGCCAGACAGGCCAAAGGCATGTTTCTTGAGCAGGTCGACACAAAAGGCAAAGCAATCATCGACAGATGGAAGTGGGAAGTCAACACCAAGTTCCAGGGCAAAGCCTGGGCGAAACTTATCCAAGAAACAGATAGGATAAGGGACCCAGGGGCCACACAGCCCAGGAAAACCCTCTACCACAAAACGGTGGAGGAAGCTTGGTGCACAAAAATTCTGATAAGTAAGCTGAGAGATGACAAGAACAAGAACAACAGGGTGGCAAACCGTGGCCACAAGAAGGAACTCATATAAATTCTGAGCCACCTCAACAACCTGGAGGCAAGTGCAAGAAGAATAAAAGAGGACCAGAGGAACCAAAGCGAAAAAATGGAATGAATGGCAAGACAATTTCAACTCTACGTTTGCTTTGTCCACCACATGGACATCACTCCAGTAGACCGATGCAAAACACTAGCCTGCATCAGAAAAATGCGCACGGTGGAGCAGAAAAAGGAGAATGAGGCAAGGAAAGAAGGAGATGAAAGCCATCCAATCCTCTTGGACTAGTGTAGCCTCAACCCAAAGTCATTTTATTTATCAGTGTATGAGAAACCAATGTTATACATTCTTGGTTTTATGTATTTCTTATGGTATAGTTTTTTCAAACGAGCTTTCGGAGATTGGGTCGGTTTCCCCAGGTGGCGGCCCAACCCTCCCTCCGTCTATGTAGACAACTCAACATTGGGACCCATGATCTGGTTTCCTTTTTGGTAGAGCAAAGGAGGCCCCTCTGTCCCTTTTTGTACCATATTTTTCTTAGTAATATAGACCCTCAACTCACTTACAAAAAAAAAACAATAAGATACCATTCAATTTCCCTTTCCATCTGTGAGAGCCCATATGGATCCCCATATCTCCTTTGGGATTCACAATGAACCAAAAAATATCAATATTTTTCCCATGTTTTTTACACAAGCTATATATACCAAGCCCTTTCCTTGCTCGTTTTTAAAGTACATCCCATGCCAACATTTTCCTAGCTAATGATAATTATATTAAAATTTTGGATTCCACAAGTGCCTTAACTTTCCATATTTTGCTCCACCACCAAACTACTTCCTCATTTCCATTGTGGTTAGGTTGGTCATGATTTGCATTTTCTATAGCATTGTAATTTAAATATATATATGCTGGTTAAAATTTGGAATAAAATGAATTCCTTAATGAAAAAAGTAATATATTTATTTATCATTTTATTTATTAATTTATTAATATTTATTTATAATGAGTTTTTTTTTATCAAATTTATTTGTTAGAAATGTGCCAGTAACCTATGGGGCCAACATTTTTAATAATTGATTTAAAGACATTGAACTCAGGTTGCCTAGCAAATGAAACCCACACCTTAACTGACGAGAATTGACTTTATCAAATTTATTTTTATTACATATTTAAGAGTGAAAACATATTTTTAATTTTTTTAGTATATACATAAATAAATAGTTCTTTAGATTAATTTTTAATTTTATCTTTAAAAATTTAGTGTTTTTAACTCTCTACATTAATATAATAAATGTTTATATAAAATTATTATTAATTAATTTTATGAATCAACATTATTTATTTATTATTATGAATACAATGTTTATAGTAAATGAATTAATGGTTTTTGTCGACCTTTCAAGAAGATCATTCTTCAACTAAATCAATGAACCTATGACCTCCAAGGAGGAAACACATGTTCTTAACCATTAGACCCATTAGAACCACTGGCTATACAATAATATTAAATTATAAAAGAAAATACATATTAGTTGATATTCTTAAATTAGATTAACAAAAACCTATGTATAATTAAATATCATCTTAATATTTGAACAATTTAAATATTAAATAGTAATGTCATCTTAAAATGAAATCACACATGAGGATGGAGACTCCATAGGGTTTCTGTAGGTGCTTGGTTAACAAAGTATTAAATTCAAGTGATAAGGATTGGGGTTGAGCTCTCAAGGAATGATTGGTGATGTTGGAGGATGGAGGAGTAGATTATTTTTTCAACCCGATTGAGGGTCAACTGATTTGGGTCACACCTTGATTTGGTCAACATGGCATACTAGTCGAGTCAAGGAGGAGGAGATCAAAGGGGTTTCTCCCATTATAGGACGACATGCTAGACATTTTGGAGGTTTGGCTGTGGGATTAGCCATCAATGACACCTTAGGTGGACTATGAATGAAGGAAAGGGTGAAAAATAGAGGTGGATAACATCATGAGGGCCTTATTGGTGCATTGTTTACCCTACAAGTAACATACGAGGATCTAGATCCGAAAATCTCCAAAAGTATTTCTCTAGCGTTGATAGAGATGGAACCATTAAGTGCGTTAATGAATGCCATTTGTTTTCTCCTTCAACTGTTTTCTATGGGGATATTGTTGATTATTTGGGTTGGTTGTCATTGATGTCAACCCTTGAAGCAAGTTCGGTAGCAAATTTCGGTAGCCCCAATAGTATGGTTAAGGGACTTCAGTTTGATTGATGAATAATGGTATGAAGATTAATGTATTTGTAGGTAAAATTATTCTAGATGGATAGTACATGTCATGCCAATTTTGGTGATATGTGGAATGTCACATAACTCCTCATGGTTAGAGAGTTATGGCCTTGTGAAGTTGGAGAACCCTCATGAGTTATCTAGAAGGTCAAAGAAGTCAAAATTATTCTAGAAGCTTTTAGAAGAAGTTGACTAGTCAAGTGAGTGAAACTAGGAGTTAATCATGGGTTAAGTTGTTGCAATAAGAAAATAATTAAAAATAAATTAGTTGCGACTAGAAGTGGAGAATTTACTATTTGTAGCAAAGTGGGTTAGAAGTGGACAAGTGGTTAGAAGTGGGTTAACCCTAAAAGAAGGAAAATGAGTTAAGTTGGTTAGAAGGTAAACCCTTGAGGAAGCTACATGGAAGTATAAATAAGAGAGCAAGGCTCTCCTATTAACACATATTGAGCACATTGACTATCTATTATTGTGTAAGGTTTATTGCAGTTACTCATCGACACATCTGAAGTTGCACAAGTATGAGGTAGCACAAAGGGTTGATGGAAAAAGCTTCAAAATTACAAAAAATACTGAAAAAGAACCCTAGTTTTTGTGGTGTACGTGGGATGCAGTGGAGCAGGGTGTGTATGTACACAGGCTAGCGTTATAATATGGCACGTACATGAGGCTAAAGGCCTAGAAAATTGAGAAGGTGAAGATGCCAGGTATCTAGAGTCTGAAAGCAAGCTGTCAGGAAGGTCTACAATGATCAGGTACATCAGATCTATCTATTGGTTCAAAAGGTATGTCTCATTTATATGAGTAGTTGGATTTTTTTGTCTACATGAGAAATGGTTATGGGGGTTTGAGGATTTTCCCTAGAGAGATTAGTGGTTGCATGGGACTTTATTTATAAGTCCAATATACAGAAATA
>JZKD02S1674011.1:242291-267488 GCA_000966675.3 Picea glauca
AAGTATATCCAAGTACATGTTGAAAAGTCATCAATGAAAGTCAATAAATACTTTCACCCAGAAAAAGAAGGAGAAGAAGGTGGACCACATAAATCACTATGAACAAGATGCAAAGGGTCTGATGTGTGCCAAGATGTATGTTTGTCAAAACTGTCCTAATGATGTTTTTCGAGAACACAACTGACACAAACACCATCTCTGCATGAAACAAGAGGAAGACTAGTCACCATATGTTGATTACAAAGTTGTTTCAATGAGTGATAGTTTAGATGACCAAACCTCTCATGGAAAAGTTTGCTCAAGTCATCACTATGAGAAACAAAAACTAATGGAAAAGACGATGACCCAAAGTTTTCAAACTTGTACAAACTAGTAATATCATCAACAATTCGAGTTGCAAGAACATGCTTAGGATGTTTTAGATAATTGATTACAACTTGGTGAGGTGAAAAATATATGGTTTTACCTTCACCTGAATGAGTGATTTGATATACTGATAGAAGGTTACAAGAAATACTTGGAACAAATAATACATCATTGAAATGACCATTATCTACTTGAGTTGTTCCAGATCCTACAACAGTAAGAGATCTATCATCACCAACAAATATATTCTTGGTGTTACATTCATTTAGAGAAGAAAATATGTGTTTATCCTTAGCCATATGATAAGATTCTCTAGAATCAATAAACCACTCATAAGAAGAAGTAGAAGTTGCATTGAAGGAGAAACCAAAAGAATAAAGTGCATGCCAATGAGAAGAAGAAGAAGAACTAGAATCAATATTGATGTTGTGCTTCTTCATCATTGCTTCTAAATATTCCACCTTCTTGAAACATTTGGACTCATCATGACCATATTTATCACAAAAGTTGCAATGTCTGTCAATCTTCTTATTTTTAGATTTTTCTCCTTTGTCACCATTAGGAGTTGAAGTTGTCTGAGTGGGTTTGGGACCCTTATGTTGCTTGTTGTTGTGGTGATGATGTTTCTTCTTGAGATTCTTTGGTTTATCGTTATGCTGGGTGACTAAGGCTTTGTTGGAGGTACCTACAATGCTGATCACTCCAACTTGTACAAGCTTATCTTGCTCTCTAATCGAAGCATCACAAAAGGACTCAAGAGTGGGTTTTTGATAAGATTTTACTAGATCCTATATCATGACATAAAATGTATATACAAACACAGAATATGCACTACTTAGCTTAGAAAGAATAATATTGATGCAACGCTCTTCATCCATCTTTATCTCACATTCTTCACATAAAATCCCGAGTGTTTTAAACTTAGATAGATAGTCCTCAATGCAAGAAAAATCATTTGGAATTAAATTTAGTATTTGATTTTCTAACTGACGAGCTTGAATAATATTGTGTTTACCAAACACAGATTCAAGCTTTTCCCAAGCTTCATCGAGGTCATCAATTTCTTTAAGGTAAAACCTTAAATCAAGAGATATGGACATTCCGATCATTCCACGTGCTTCGTCACTCCTATTAGCCCATTTGAATTTCTTATCAATATTAGTGGGTTTTTTTCCTTTCCCAAGGTAATCCGGTACAAGCCTTTACTTCTTAATAAATCCTCCATATGAGATTTCCATTGGAAGTAGTTAGTGCTAGTAAGAAAAATATTACTGGACGAAGCCATATTAAATATGCATATAATATGGATTTAAAAACTTAAATTGATGATCTAGAAGGAAATATTTTGAAAAGTTAGGCAGTTTTAAAAAAAAACACTGAAAACAGACTTCAGATGTAAAAGTTATGCCCTTTTAAAAAAAGGCATAAACGGTAACCAAAGAACCACCTGGTGGTGATACCCCTCCAATTAACCTCACTTTTACAAATAAGTTTCTTTATGAAGTGAACCACTTTTATAAAAATAAGTGAGGATGACTTTTACAATGAAGTTACTTTATAAAAGAAAGCTGCATGCAAAATAAATAACTCTAAAATAAAATATTAAAACTACTTATAGTGATTCACTTTTATACTTGAAGTGAAATACACTTTACAATGGAGCATGAACTCTTTCAAAAAGATGTAACAAAAAGAGAGACTTGAACTCAAGACCCTTTACTTAATAAGACAACTTTTAACCAAGTGGGATAGAAAAACATATTGTATTGTTTAGTAGGAGGATTGTTGTTGTTGAAGACGACCTTGGAGAGCATGATAAAAGATAATATTTTCACACAAGATTTTTTTTTTGCTTCTCAATGATGACAAGGGTTAGATCTTGGGTAGCTTACCAATAAGTTGCCTTATGAAGTGACCGACTTTTATAAAATGAAGTGGGGATCAATTTTACAATGGGGTTAGTTTATAAAAGAAAGATGGATGCAAAATAAATAACTCTAAAATAAAATATTAAAGCTACTTATAGTAATTCACTTTTATACTTGAAGTGAAATACACTTCAATGGAGCATGAACTTTTTTTAAAAAAGTAACAAAAATAGAGACTTGAACTCAAGACCTCTTACTTAATAAGGCAACTTTTAACCAAGTGGGCTAGCAAAACATATTGTATTGTTTAGAAGGAGGATTGGGGGTGTTGGTGTTGTTGAATACAACCTTGGAGAGAGTGATAAAAAAAACTCTTTTCACACAAGAAAAAAATTCTCTTCTCGATGAAAAAAAGTGTTAGATCTCGGTTAGCTTACCCGGAAAATGCACATTTTCCTATCTGTTTCTGATTTCCTGAGATTGCACAGGGACCGGGGAAAAGAGCATACACAGATATAAAACAGTAGCAACCCGGAAAAAAACAATACAAAACCGAAATAATACTTTGCAAAAATTCAAAAAGTGTTGTGGGTGGGATCTCCCTCCTACGGACTAGCACTAAGGGTTTTTATCATGCATGTAGAAATGACCTAAATCTTCTTACTTCTTACCATCATCCCATGCCTAAAACCCCCATTACTCATGTGTAAATACAAGGCTCAAGAGACTAAGTTGACGTACCTTATTTTTCATGTTCGATGTCGATCCCTTTTCGTGCTTGGTCGTTCTTTGACTGCAACTCTCCTCCCAATACTGACCTGCATTCAAAAAAGACAAACAAAGAACTCCACATGCATTTGATCTATGAACTAATGGGTTATAGATTTAATCAATCATACATTCAATATTCAAATAATGACAATCTCATATGGTGGGACGGGAAAAACAATTCTTTTATTAACTTCACAATGATACCTTATAATGATAAAGTCAGCTACTACTCCTCGATCTTGGTCCTGGGCTCTTCTTCCACTGTCTTCCAACTGCTTTTCTCTATACTTCTCTTTTCACAAGGATGGCTAAAGGTTGGGACAAAGGGAATTCTCAATCGGGTATAGTTTCTTTACTATGATTCTTCTCCCTTTCAAATGGGACCCCTACCCCTTCTTTTATAGGTTAGAAGGATCTAGGTATTTGGTCGAATGATTGGCCATGCATGGCCGAAAGGTTTAGTTAACTTACCCAAAGCTATGTGTTCCATCAACAAATTTCATTTTTTCATGCTTTTGTAGGTACATGCGGGATGTCTTGGGTCAGCTAGCGTGTACACACGTGCAGTAATGGAGTAGGGCGGGCAGGCCTTTATAAAAGAGGTTTCTAAGAAGAGTTGTTTAGTAGTGTTTTGGCAAAGAAAGAAACTGAGATGGCTTGATGCCAGGTAAGCATGTCTGGTGAAAATTAGGGTTATAACAGATGCCCCCTAATGTGTGAGGGAAGAAGAGAATCTGATGGCCGAAATACATTATCAATCTTCACCAACATACCAAACAAGTGAGCCCAGGAACCAAAAATCGGGAGGTGCCATCTGCAAAATAACAATTGTCTCATCAAGGCAGGCATACCCATGCTTAGGATGAAATAAAATCATGGCTACCAATCAAATACACTGTAGATCCATGCCATATAACTATTTAAAGTGTAGTCGCGAGCAATACACAATGGAGCTACATCTCGAAATCAAAAAGATATACATGTACAGTATCCATCTTCTAGAAGATGATAAGGCCTGATGGCTGGAGATGAGGTCTTCAGAGCTCGAAAAAAAATTCAAAATATTCAAAACTCGGGTAGGAGTGTAATATGAGTGTACGAATTCACTACCCAGAGGTCTTCAATGACTCGTCGGTCATGGACGAGAGAATCTTGATGATCAGATTGAAGGCTTCATTGATTTCGAACAAAGACTTGATTGGACTTTCGGGATGGCCAGGCATGAGGGCAAGAGAAAAACTGCAGAGGGGATGAATTAGGCTTGGTAAAAACTTTCCTTGGACAATAGCATGAAAAATGATGAGATTCATGCAACATGGCATTGACATAAGTTCACTATGCAGGAGGCAACGCAAACTCTCCATATGTTTGGAAGAATAACCGAATGGAGGAGGAAAAAACTCTATGTAGCGAAAATAGATTCCTAAGGTCATATTAAATCCCAGAGTTTGAAGAACAAACGAAAGGATGTGCTTTGTCCAAGGGCGACTGATTGTGCTGCCAATAAAAAGAAAAACTTTTCCCTTCCTCTGTTTGGGGTATATTTGATTATTTAGTTTTTTTCAATAATTTTGGAAATCTTGAAAAAGAATAGAAGAATGCTACATTACAAATGAGGAACGAGTGTCACAAACATACTAGTTCTAGGCGCAAGGACAAGACTGATGTTCAGAGAAAGGACATTCGAAAAAATTCCTTCCGAGGCCAAAGGTGTCAAGACGTAAAGACAAAGTGCTACAGAGCTTGCGTATAAGGCATGCTTCAGATGGTTCAGTTGAGAGCAACATGGAGCTGGAATTAGGCCGAAGACGCGGGTATGCAAATGCAATTAATAAAACACACAATTGTAACATCCTTCGATGTAATTTTAACGAGCCCAGAGAAGGCAAGCTCGATGATTTTTCATATTTAGAGAGTCTAAAAAAATGTAAAAGGAGACTCCGATGGGGTACCTTTTTCAGAGGTAGTCTAATCGGTTTGAAAAAGGGGTAAACTAGCACCAACAAGACATCTATTCGAAACCATTTTAACGAGTGTGATAAAGACAAGATCACTCGATGATTTTTTCATTTTTAAGGAGTCTAAAAAAAGCTTAACTATGGACTCCGTCAGGAATGTTCTTCTGGACCATTTTTACGAGTGTGAAAGAATAAGGTCACTCAACAATATTTTCAATTTTAGGGAGTCTGAAAAGAGCTTAACTATGGACTCTGTGGGGGTTCCTTTTTCGTAAATGTATTCCCTCAAGCCCGAAAAAGGGGTAAACTACCGTTGGATAGACATGACTTCAAATTTTAGTTTAATGAGCGTGAAAGGCCACAAGATCGCTCGACAATATTTTCATGTTTAGAGGGTTTGAAAAGGGCTTAAAAGAAGACCTGTTGGGGGCTACGACTTATGTATGAAACTAGTTCAGGTAGAGCCTGCTGCTAGGCTCATACAAAGAATCTTGTCAATAGTCAACTTGGAAAGTCTCCCAAAAGGGAAGAAAACACAAACGACGGCGTAAGTCCTCCTGTGGTATAGAAACCATAGTCATGGCTTCAAGGATAGCCTCATCTGAAGGAAATTCAAAATCTGAGAAATCACGTAAACGAGGGTCGACAGTCCCAAAGGGTGAAGTAAACTGACCATACTCCATATGATGATGGAGGTTCTGACCAGGACTGGCAGAGTCTATCAGTGAAGAATCACGATCACAAGGGATTGAGGATCTACTAACAATGAGATCAGACTTAGAAGGATACTCAAGCCCACTTAGACCAAGAGGGGGAAGAAAGGGCTCCCATGCCCCCATTGGATACACCAATGGATCAATTATTGATTCCAAGTCTCGAGAAGGAAAACATGATTGCACAGGTTCCTTCTCATAAGCAATTGAACACCGAGGATAAGATGCCACATAATTAACCCGTGGCGGGGTGGAGTCTACACGAACACTAGGAACATATAAAGGGGTAGCCTGCACTAACACTGAATTATGATGGTGATTATTAGATTCCAGCTGGTCAATAATGATAATGCTTCCATTGTGAGGGAAGTGCATCACCCGAAAGAGAATAGATACCACAATGTTCATAACATATACATAATCACGCCTGATAAGCGTATTGAAATCTAACGGGCCTTGCACCACTATAACATTTTCACGGACAATATTCCCACCTAACGAGATAGGAAACTGAGGAAGAACCCCCAAATATTCACTAGGACATCTATCAAAAGACAACAACTCATGTGAAGAAGACACAAGCTTGGGAGAACCTAAGACTTTCCAAACCAAGGAGGATAAAATACTTGTAGAGGCTCCTTCATACACAATACATCGATAAATGTTTGTTGAATTATCTTCAATCTTTATTTGAAAGGGTGTGGAGGAAGGAAGGCAAGGCTCAACAAGGTCATTCCAATCAAAGGAAACCATCCTAGGGCTTGGAGGGGGTGTGCTTGGAGCGAGCAGAATGCCCCCTTGTTATGAAAATACTTAACCGTAAATTCTAAAAACATAGTCGGTAGACATGTCACTCCGCAAAAGAAGAGTGGGATCATCTGATGACTGCATCAGCATGACCAATTTCACAACCAATGGCTGAATAGGTTGCGAGACTACATGGTCTAAATTCACCTCACCCCCCAAAAGAGGAGTGGGATCAGTCGATGACTGCATCAGCATGACCACTTTCGCAACCAATGACTGAATAGGCTGCAAGACTACATGGTCTAAAGGCACCTCGCCCCCCAAAAGAGGAGTGGGATCAATCGATGACTACATTGACATGACCACTTTATCAACCCATGGCTGAATAGGATGCGAGACTACATGGTCTAAAGGCACCTCACCCCCCAAAAGAGGAGTGGGATTAGTCGATGACTGCATCGACATGACCACTTTCACAACCCATGGTTGAATATGCTGCGAGACTACATGGTCTAAAGGCACCTCACCCCTCAAAAGAGGAGTGGGATCAACCGATGACTACATAGTCATGACCACTTTCTGAACCAATGGTTGAATAGGCTGATAGACTACATGGTATAAAGGCACCTCACCCCTCAAAAGAGGAGTGGGATCAGCCAATGACTGCATTGGTGTGACCACTTTCTCAACCAATGACTGCATAGGTTGTGAGGAAACCTGAGAATACTCAGAATCAAAAGAGCTTGCAGACAGGGACCACAATCTTTGTACCTCTGGAATGCCAGGGCACAAATGAGTAAGGTGATCTCCCTTGCAAAGCTTACAAGGGAACTTAGGCTTATGTCCTATCCATATAGGTTTCTCAATAGAATCGATGCCCCCAACATGACTAGTAGTGGCTGGTTTCACATCTCCAACATGATTTGCAGAGGCTGGTGATGGGTTGATAACTTGACTTGCAGAGGCTACAGACCTATTACCAGTATGACTAGTAGTGACTGGACTCTTTCCCCCAGCATGACTTGCAGAGGGTGGGTGATTTCCCCCAGCATAACTTGTAGAGGTTGGGTGCTGGTCTTCAATGTGACTTGCAAAGGTTGTCGACCTATCTCCAACATGACTCATAGAGGTTGGTGATTTCTTCTTCCTATTCTTCCTCTTTCTATTTCGTTTAGACTTCCGGTTACTAGTAACTTTACTTTCACCAGAGGCGAGAGAAGGAGGAGGGGAAGACTTTGCTGATGAAGAAACATCAAAAGGGTGCCCATGACTTAAGGTGGTTAACTGAGAAGTGTCAAGAGCATTCAGGACATTTGGAATGGTACCCAACCAAACTGGTAGTCCCACATTCAACCCAGGAATTTACAAAGTGGCCATCAAAAGGGAAACCAACGTTTCCGAAGAAAGGAAAAGCACAAGAATCCCCTTGTGAAGGGGTTTCTTGGTTGGTATCGTCAGGAACTTTATCCATGAAGATCTTATGCAGAGTTTCTCCCCTTGCGGGATCGTTCAAATCCGTAAAAGTCTCACACACTGACTTTGAAGAACCAGTGTTATCAAAACAACGCCTATAAAGAGGCAACTCCACATTTCTAAGTGGAAGACTGAAAAGTCCTCTAAACTAGAAGAGTAGGCGTTCTACCACCCTAGGTGAGAGACCCAAATCCACAACTGAATAAATCACTATGGAAAACTAGGGAGAATAGAGCACACACTAAAAGTTCCTAAAGGCAAATCAAGCAAACGACTAAGTTGGAAGAACAATTACACCAAACAACACTAGAGAAACTTACCGGTGCAAGTGCAACTCGAATACGGAAGCACCCTCCAGGTATACTCTGCAAAGCCTAATGTCTACCCTAGGTACTTTGTTATACCCCTGCGGTCACCTGTGTAAGTCCCTAAAATAAAGGCAACTAGGTTGCTAGCTCGTGAACAATCACCAGGCGGGTACAATCGACAGTCGAGTGGACCGCAATGAGCAGGGTATCAAGCCCAAAAGATATCAAGGGTATCGAAAGCAAGTGTTCCAGAAGATGATTGAGGACCTCAAACAGATTCGAGACCCACAAAGCTCCATGGAAAATGCAATCAACGAAATCCCAAGACAAGTCCTTTATATGCGTTCCCCACTATGCTTGGTCCAGCTTTGGAGGGGTTATCTCCGCTACCTTTCCGCACACGATCTCGTGTTTAGCCCCTGTGTTAGAGGGGGGTCCCAAATAATTTCCACATTACTGGACTTCTACACTCCTTAGAACAGACTCCAATGTTTGATTTAATGGCCTTGAAGAGTTTCCTCTCCAACCTAATTCAAGGCCCTAACCCTAAACCAGTTGGTTGACCCTACAAACATAAAATTCTAGTTATTTTTAATTATCACATGTGTAAATACAAGGCTCAAGAGACTAAGTTGACGCACCTTGTTTTTTGTGTTTGATGTCGATCCATTTTCGTGCTTGGTCGTTCTTTGACTGCAACTCTCCTCCCAATGCTGACCTTCATTCACAAAAGACAAACAAAGAACTCCACATGCATTTGATCTATGAACTAATGAGTTAGAGATTTAATCAATCATACAATCAATATTCAAATAATGACAATCTCATATGGCGGGACGGGAAAAACAATTCTTTTATTAACTTCACAATGATACCTTACAATGATAAATTTGTCTACTTCTTCTCGAACCTGGTCCTGGGCTCTTCTTCCACTGTCTTCCAATTGCTTTGCTCTATACTTCTCTTTGCACAAGGATGGCTAAAGGTTGGGACAAAGGGAATGCTCAACCGGGTATAGTTTCTTTACTATGATTATTCTCCCTTTCAAATGGGACCCCTACCATGAAAGGTTTAGTTAACTTATCCAAAGCTGTGTGTTCCATCAACAACTTTCCTTTTTTCATGCTTTTGTAGGTACACGCGGGCTGTCTTGGGTCAACTAGCATGTACACGCGTGCAGTAATGGAGTAGGGTGTGTGGGCCTTTATTAAAGGGGTTTTTAAGAAGAGTTGTTCAATAGTGTTTTGGTAAAGAAGGAAAATGAGATGGCCTGATGCTAGGTAAGCATGTCTGGTGCAAATTAGGGTTATAACAAAAAGGGCGCATTCAGGATTTACACCTCCGGATCTAATTGAAATGGCCATATCTTGGCCAAACAAAAACCTTTTCAAGTGAAATGAAAAATGTTCCTGACTGAAATGAGTGATCCTAACACAATGGAACATTCCTCTTAGCCCATAAATGTACAGAAATGACAAAAAAATATATGAGACAACTTAGCTTCACGATCTCGATCTACAACATGAGTGAGTCTTTAAATAGGCTCTGATACCTTGTTTGAAAACACATGTATTCCAACAGAGGATGAACACCTTCAGTAACCAATTACACAACCCGATAAAATATCAACACAACAATGTTTTGACGTGGTAAAACCTCTACAGGGAAACATCCATGGCCCCAATAAACGTGACCACTTGGAGTATTTTATTAATGCAAAATAAAAAGATTACAGAGTTATTTTACAAGAGTGTTTCTCAAAATCGATCATCGACAAATGACCCTCCATGATCTTTAAATGTATATCATGGACCAATCAAGTGTTAAGCCAAGGATCAATGGTCATTAATATTGAGGATAATATGAACCGTCAGATCACTCTCTATCAGGAACATCTCGTGACTGTCATATTTCCTAACTGCAAATGCATAATAATACATACTAAAGGAACAAACTAAGAAACACACTTTTACCTAACAACACATTAGACCAAGTATATCTTAACTAACTCCTAAGTGTCTAAATATCCTAACAAATATTACCATATGGCATAGGTCTTCATATACCTATATTACTCTTGGAATTTTCCTATAGGCCTAGGGGTAGCCTAATTCTTGATGGATATGGGGAAACAAATATGTATTTTATTAAATGTTTATGTCCCCTACTCTTATAGAGTGGAATATTGGGCACATTTTTGAATATGTAATGTATTTAGAGTGACCTTGTCATGATAGGAGAGACCTAACATTTATATTAGCAACTTTAGAAATTTGGGAACCTGTTGTTCACATGGACTATCTATTAGGACATTTTATAAGAAAAATGGAAGTAGTGGGTTTGCTGGACCTCAAACTAGAAAAAATAACTCCTACTTGGATAAATAACAAAATAGGGGAAGACATAATAGCTAAGAGGATTGATTTCTTTCTAATATCAGAAGGGTTTTTGGATGATTTTATTTAAGTAAGACATTGGGTAACCTCGACCGGGGACTTAGACCATAATCCTAGTATGTTATAAGTGACCCTTGTCGAGGAAAAACCACCTAGACCCTTCAAGATGAATCCATAATGGTTGAAGGTGGAAGAGTTTCTTAAAAACATCAAGGATATTTGGAATCCCTTTGATGAACATCTAATAGGATTTACCTAGTTCAATTTTAACAAAATATGAAAGAGGCAAGCAAGGTAAAAACCCGCTTGGACAAGGAAAAAAAAATGATTATAAGATCCTTAAAGAAGTGGAAGAAGGATTGGATACCATTTATAGTTACAATGAAGGTTTTGGATACTTGAACAAGACCCAAAAATAGGAATCAAAGGAACTAGAACAAAAAAGGAGGATTATCTTACTAGAGAAATAGAAGGAATAAAGGCTCAAGAGTAGGACCATTTTGTTGGGTATGTGTTATATTTTTTGCATGATTAGCCCCATCTGTTATACATTGTGTTGGGAGAAAAGGGGGGTTTCAAGGGGGTCCCATTGCCCCCCTTCTTGAGGGTTTGGGGGAAAAGACCCCTTTTGTTTTTTTGGGGGGATGTTTTTGGCCTACTTTTCACCTCGTTTTTTTTTTCTATCCAATGGCATTTCAACCCATTGTCATGTAATTATGGTCAAGGAATCTAATCTAGGAAAATTGATTAGGGTTTTGGATACCACATAATCATATATATTGTATTGTAAATGTTGAAGTTAATACAAAGAGATTCATAGGTGAGGCTCTAAACATTTGTTGGTTTTCATAGTTAAGGGTTTCCAAAGTAAATTTATGAGTACTATGAGTGAATGCTATTGTTTCTTTTATATTTAAAAAATAATGTGTGTGTGCATTGCTATATTTTAAAGGTTTAAAACTTACACAATTAGCTTCAAGCAAGTGATGAAAATTTCAGTTTCTTTAATTGTTTTTCAAGTGGAAGAAAACATATATACTCTATTTGGAAGATTGAAAAAGGAAACAATAGGCGGGAAACAAATTTTAAAGACATAGCAGATGAAGGAGTTGAATATTTTTCCAATCTATTCAAATAGGTCTCTAGGGCCACAAATGCTGAAGTGATAAGACTCTCCAATTGTTTTCCCAATTTTGTAAACAATGAGGACAACTTGGAAGTGATGAAATAATTGGGGAGAGATGAATTTCTCCAAACCTTACAGAGTTTCCAAAGGGACCAAATCCCTAGACCAGATGGCCTATCAATGATATTATTCCTAAAATGCATTGAATTCATTAAACAATAACTATGGAGGGTGGTGGAGACCACTAGAAACACAAGTAAAATGTTTGGGGCTTGTCGGTAAAATTATATGTATAATTTCTAGACATTAAATTGTCAATTTGGGAGCTTGTAAACTTAGAGATACCAACAAATGAAATGCATGATCATAGAATATCATATCCTATCCTATCCAACAAATAAATGATGGTAATAAAATGAAATCAATAGAGAATGGAAAAACTTAAAGGAAGACAAAATTTTAAATGCAGAGTCATTTGAATTCCAAATTCTCGTCATCTACTAGATTTGCAATTACTAGGCGCATGTTACAATCTTTCATGTTGAATATGAACCAGTGTGTTCTTGTAACTATTTATATGTAATTTTTTTAACGATAATTTTAATATGGATGTTCAGGTAACTATGTTATCACACCATGCGATAAGATAAAAAAAAAATCAAATGCAAAAAAACTACACCACAAAGATATTTAGTTCATTGGATGCTTGATCAAAGAGCTTCTTTACTAGTCCAAAGATAATATAATTCCATTTATATATAAATTTCCTTGTAACTATTATGAAGAATATATTTAACTCAAATCTTCAATGAAACTTGTATTCATGTAGGTTACTGATGCAAATTAAAACATGCAATCAATCATTTCAAAGGAAAGCATAAACTATAACTTGACAAAGATGTCACTTGTTCACTAGACTGATGACATGGTACTTTTAATGGCTTGAATCACATCCTTTCATTCTATCACTTGAATGTTCCCATGAAACAATACAAACTACAACTTGTGTTTCAGTCTTCAATGGAAGATTTATTCTCTGTAAGGATCCACACACAAAACTCATACAAGAAATATTAATCCTAACATTCGATTAAATAATTGGAGACATAAATGAACTAATGTGATATTTAACTAGCCTAATTATTATTGTATCTGAGTGTAAACTTACTATACTCTTCAAATATAAATCTATAGAAAGTAAATCACAACGTGAAGTGAGTTGGTGGGTCCTCCCAACTATCTTCACACTGCTAGAGAGTTACGGAACTAAAAACGAATTATAAACACATAAATTTGTCTCAGAACATGAGCAAGATCACTTTATATTAATGGATTGAAGGTTCAACAATACAACCTCATGAAAACATATTAATGATCTGATAATGTCCATCATGTTTACACCATCTAGGCTTAGCTTATATACATGTTCATCTCATAAGAGCATTGTTGGCCCTTGACCAATTTTTGGAGAACCTTGGTCATGTTTGACCAATTTTGGGACTTCGATAGGTTGGTCGAAGATGAAGTGCCTAGACAAAGCAGAGATCACGGGATCTCACCCCCTTTTGTGGGATTTTTGGGTGTTAGGGTTTATGTAACAGGTATGGGATGTCAGCCCATAGGTTTTACCCATGTTTAGGCCCCTGTTGTAATGTATAAATAAGTATTTAGGCGATGTAAGAAAGAGACCTAGTAGTTGGATCTATGTGATTGAATTGGCTTAGTGCATAATGTGTTGAGAACTTGTAGAGCTAAGTGCAAGTGATTGTAAGAAGGATTTGTGTTGTGCTGAGCTCAAGGAAGGAGGATTTGGTGAGGTGCGTGTAGATCTCGTATCCTATGAGGAGTTGGTTTTGTCACTCTATGTATGTAAGAAGATTGGAATAAGATAATAAAGAAGAAGAAGAGTTGGTGGGCGTAGCCCCACACTGGGGTGAACCACATATATCCTATGTTGTGGTTGCTTTGTGCAATGTGGCTAATATGTTATTGATGTGATTTATTCTTAGTGCTGTAATCTCTATATATGTTAGATGCATATGATGTAGTATCTTAGTGCTTAATAATGTGAATAAATTCTAGATCTGCTTGATGCTATGTGACGAACTGTTGGATGTGATTAAGTCTTGATGAATACTGAGTTGTTCTGTAATTAGGTTTTTTACCTATGATGTGAATAAAGAGAAAGGATAATGAATGCTAATTTCTAAGTGATCTCTTAAGCATTGTGATCATAGATATGTGTCCCAGCTAGGTTGTAGACACTTGAGTCCTACAACCCCCCTACCTCTACCTTGGGTGAGACTTCATCTACTTCACAGGTGTTTCCTAAAGGGCCGGTAGTTAGGGTTTTTTTGGTGCATTGTTGAATCCTTGAACCCTATGTATGCCCTACGATGAAGTGGGGATACAAGGTAGCCTCCATACAAAATGGCGCAGTGTGCCTAGCTTGCCAATTGATCACTGGTAAGCTCATCAAGAAGAATAGACTAATGCAATTCACGGGGTTTGTTATTGACCTCGCAAGAAAATGCATTGAAGGAATGCATATGAACTGAGTGATCCACCTCATCAACCAGTTGCAGAAATATTTCCGCGAAGCACAAGACCAGGGCTATGAGTTTTACTTCAGCTAGTTGCTAATTCTCATTGCCTTTGTCTCTTGGGAGATACCGGAAGGAGAAACCTTCCCTAAATTCAAGCCATCTGAACCACTAGCCATGAGGTTCACTACCCTATGGTATTCAATTACATTGAAAACAATGGCAATCAAATGCGGTGTTCCACACCTATTATTTGTAGCTGAAGAGGGCCATTGAATCCTTCCCTCACATGACGTTGAGTACACTGCATATATTCATGCCACTTGCGAAGTTACACACATACATACACTTCATTTAGATCACTGCACATGGGGATGAACACAAGGAAGATCTCTAGTCCTATTACAAGCTCACCGAGGAAGATATGGAGGAAATAACCAAGGAATGGCCTGCAAAATTCCTTGTACCAGTTGAACAGATCGAACTCTTTGGCCCCAACCTCATCGGAAGTCCTGTATTCACTCAAGAAGAGTATGATGGACCCAACAAAAACAATAATAAGAAGAAGGAAGAAGTGCAAGAAATGAAAAGATCATCAAAGGAAACTACACGAGATTCACTTGGAGGAGGATGAGATGATGAAGTAGACCAAGAAGAGGATGAAGGGGAAGAAGACAAGTAGGAACAGGGCGAAGAGACATTGCCTAAATATCCCATCATAAAGACCGAAACATCGAAGAAAAGAAAGGTTTCCCTAAAGAAACCTTCAGCATGAAAGAATTCACGAGCCAGTAAGCCCCAACTATAGACTGTGCTTACACTGGATGAAATTGATCTCATCATCGTCGCTTTAGCAGACACTTCAGAGGATATTCTGCAGTGCAACAAAGAAAATCAAGAGACAATGTATGACATAATTGAGGCGGAGATGAAAGGGGTACAACAAGCCCTCTACTCGAGCCGCACAATATCTACTACGCCATCATCATCAGAAGGTATATAAATAGGAGATGAGCCTGTCCAACTATGCAAATTAGCAGATGTGACAGAGGCTCTCCTTCGTCGTGTCCAGGAAGAAAAAGAGAAGGCCACAGAGGCCTTGAAAAAAACAAAGGAGAAATCCCTAGAGAAACGTCATATTGCGTAGCAAGAGAAAGATGATCTCCAGGCAAAGTTTGCAGACGATAGAGCGCAAATCCAGAAGGAAAAAGAACAATTGTTCATGGAGCAGATGGGAGTTAAGGAGGTATTCATCAGATCACTTCGCTCTGTGCAGGGCCTAGCATTGATGGAAGAAGAGACAATGGAGAGCCAAGTTGGGAAGCTTGTTGAAGCCATTCAACCACTTCAAGAAAGAGTAGCAGAACTAGAATTGCAAGCAGCTCCAAGCACTCCACAGAAAGTATGAGACCAAAGGGAAGAAACTGCGAGGAGCGCAGTCGAAATAATTAAGGCATTGGTGTTAGAATGCAAGAAACTCAATAATTCAAGTGCGTATACCTACGAGCACCTTGCAAAGGACCCAAAACTAATAAAATTAGAAGCCCAACTCTAGGAGGCGAAGAAACAAGCATTGATAGTGCAAGCACAACTGAAACTACTGTCAATAGTCAAGAAGATGAAAAGGTCATAGGAGGTGTGCACAATTCAAAAACAGGTCAATGCCATCCAAATTAGAGTCATGGAAGTGATCTAGAGATTCCAGCTGATGCAGGATGAAGCTTGCACACTTTTTGAAGAGATCAAAGGATGAGGTGCACAACTGGAAAAAGTGGTCACCATGGTGGAACAATTCTTCGAAGGACTGGTCACCGAGAAATTCATTTAGGAGCTCTCCGAGCAGGAGGCTCTGGTGAAGCAACAGGTCAAGGCAATTCGAGCCAAGCTCGAGGCCTTTGAAGAATAATTTCCAAGATTAGAGTGACCCGGGAGAAGTCACAGGTGAGTGTTGGGGGCATGCTAGGCCTTGACTAAGTTTTGGATACCTTGGTCATGTTTGACCAATTTTGGGACTTTGACAGGCTGGTTGAAGATGGAGCGACCAGGCGAAGTGGAGATCACGGGATATCGCCCCCTTTTGCAACATTTTTGGGTGTTAGGGTTTATGTAATAGGTATGGAATGTTGGACCATGGGGTTTACCCATATTTAGGCCCCTATTCTAATGTATAAATCAGTAGCTAGGCAATGTAAGAAAGATACCTAGTAGTTGGATCTATGTGATCGAATTGGCTTAGTGCATACTGTGTTGAGAACTTGCAGAGCTAAGTGGAAGTGATTTTAAGAAGGCTCTGTGCTATGCCGAGCTCGAGGAAGGAGGATCTGGTGAGGTGTGCACAGATATCCTGTCCTATGCAGAGTTGGTTTTGTGGCTCTGTGCATGCAAAAAGATTGGAAGAAGATAATAAAGAAGAAGAAGAGTTGGTGGACGTAGCCCCACACTAGGGTGAACCACATATATCCTATGTTGTGGTTTCTTTGTGCAATGTGGTTGATATGTTATTGATGTGATTTATGCTTAGTGTTGTAGTCTCTATGTATGTTATATGCATCTGATGTAGTAGCTTAGTTCTTAATAATGTGAATGAATGTTAGATATGCTTGATGCTATGTGCTGAACGGTTGGATGTGATTAAGTCTTGATGGATACTGCGTTGATTTGTAATTAGGGTTTTTACCTGCAATGTGAATAAAGAGAAAGGATAATGAATGTTAATTCCTAAGCTCTCTGTTAAGCATTGTGATCACAAATCTATGTCCCATCTAGGTTGTAGACACTTGAGTTGTACAACCCCCCCTGCCTCTACCTCAGGTGAGACTTCATCTGCTTCGCAGGTGTTTCCCAAAGGGCCGGTAGTTAGAGTTTTTTTGGTGCATTGTTGAGGCGTTGAACCCTGGGTCTACCCTTGTGCCAACATGCCTGTAGGAAAATTCAAAATGGATCCTCTATTCCATTCCTTGTATGCATCGATTACAACAATGAAAAATATGAAAAATAAATACAATTCAATCTTCAGGTATTTCTCTGATAAATATAGATTAGAAATCATATCAATTGATATTCTCATGACATGTTGATGGATGAGAAAATATACAATCTTGGACACGACCAAATCCCTTGCTGGACGCGTTGTTTTGGTTGTAGTTGACCATAGGATTTGAATGAAGAATAACACCTACCTCGTTTGCTCTAGAATTGGTATGATGAACATAGAAGCATGTCGAGGAATCCAAGAGAAGAACCCATGTCTTTGATCCTCTTCTAAAATCTTGGGTATATGCCAAACGATGAGGTGGGTTACAACATCACCTTGTGAGTTACAGGACATGGACTGTTTAAACTGTCATTAGCAATAAAAAAACCTTTAATCCTTGTAATTTACCAAAAACAAAGGAAAATATATTAAATTAACAAGTAATTGCCTTTTGAGCTCTCGAATGACCTTTACATGGAAAAAATGGAATAAGCTTGGTGAAAGGAGTGAAAACAAGGTCAAAAGATGGATTTAGTGGTCAAAAGGAGGTATCTGGAAGTGAAAATAACATCAATTTTGAGGCCCAATAGGGCTTATAATAATTTAACATACCCAACCCCAAGCTGGACCACACCATTGCTAAAACGACCAAACAAAATTTTCTGATACCAAATCTAAATGCGAAAATAATACACAACATGGCATTCAAACTCATGCAATTGTCCATACTAATTAAAAATGTAAATGAAACTACTTTAAATGTGCACAACAAAAAATAAGCACATATAGAAAAATTCAACCACATAATTGGAAATTCATATGCATCATTCTGCTCACAACACATAACATTAACCAAAATAACTCAAAGTAAAACATAGAACAACTATATGAACATTTAACATAAGTAAACACAACAAATAAGAACACTTTATCTTATGAAATATGAAACCCACTATAGAGGAAGAACTTTTCCCCAATAAAAACTCACCCCTTAGCTAGGGCTATATGAATCCACAAGAGATAGTGGTCCATAAGGCTGGCTAATGTCCCCATCTCAATATGCAATTCCCACAGCTAATTCTAGTCCACCAACTCTCTTCCCCACAACCCACACAACCCAAGGGATGGGATCCCCCTTCACTTCTCATAGTCTCTCAGGTCTTCCCACTCTCCTCCATGGATTCCAACATAGGTTGGACATGAAATCTCTCTGTTGGGACCTCAAGAAATCTATAGCCACAACAAGAATTTTCCTAGCAGCAAAACACTTGCTTCTCTTGACAATTTTCAGACATAATATTGCTCACAGGTTTGTATCCTCTCTTCCCATGAAATTATAGCTCAAAACAATTACCAAACATGCCCACTATGACTTCCTTAAAGATTCAACACTCAAAACTCCTTTGCTGTACATAAAATTCCATGTAAAAATTGCCCTCCATGCAAAATCTTGAATCTCCCATTCTTCCCATCTACCCATACAAATTTCATTTATTTCTTTTTCTTTCTTGACTTACACTCTTCCCAAATCTGATTGTACTCAAACCCCATCCTCTCAATAACTATGGGATGTGAATTCTCACACCCACCCTCTTACATGAATTCAATGATCATATTTGGAAACACTCAATCGGAAAATGGAAGGTTCATAGTAAGGATAATTTAGAAATAAATGGTTTGGGTTTAATAGACATGGTAAACGCTTCCTCTTGGATGCCTTCCCTCTATTTTGGACACTAAGCCGCCAAATATCCATATGTTTCCATCTGCAACTGGCGATACATTTTATTTATTATATTCAATTTACATCATTTACATATTTAATCATTTGGCCCTCATCTGTACATTACATTTAAAATATACATCGCTAGTCTAGGGTTTTAAAACAAGGATGTTACATTTACCTCCCCCTACAAATTCTACTGTCCTCAGTGAACATAACCATACAATTTAGACATAGACATATATAAAAATGTTACATCATAATACTTTATAATTCCACAACTTAATGACTCACACAAAAATTCCAACCGACAACTCTATTTTCCCCTCAACTTGCACATCGGTTGGAAAGGAAATCTCTAAGTTGTGTCTCTAGGAACTCCAAATGCCAAAATAGGGTCTTCATTCGCTTATGTACAAATGTACATTCAGTTTTCTTTAAAAGTTTCAAAATATTGTGGGTATGCTTCTTGCATGGCTTCCTCGTGCTCCCATGTAGCGTCTTTAGGACCTTAGTAGGTCCATTGAACCTTTAACAATCCTATGGATTTGTTCCTGAGCACTTTTAATTTTCAGTCCAAGATGTGCATTGGTTCCACTTGGAAGTCCCCTTCGTGTTCCATCTGGATTACATTCCAATCAATCACATGATTAGGATTAGATACAATTTTTTTTAATAAATAAACATGGAACATATTATGAATTCTCATGGATGCAAGTAATGCTAGCATGTATAAAAATGGCCCTATCTTTTTTATATCTCAAAAGGCCCACAATATCTTGCTGCCAACTTTGGGAAAATTCTCAATTTCAATGAGCTTCTATTAGATTTAAGTTTTAAAAACACACACTCTACCACTTAGAATTCTCCATGTGTTCTTATTTTATTTGCATAACTCTTCTCCATGTCTTGTGAAACTTTCAAATTCTACCTGAACTTTACCATCTGTTCTTCCGTTTCCCTCAACAATTCTGGCCCAATCACGGATCTGTCTACTGGGTTATCCAAACTTACTGGTGTGTTTCATTTTCCGCCATACAATACTTCAAACAAGATCATCTTCATTGATTCTTGATACCCATTATTATAAGCAAACTCAACTAAATGGATACAGTCCTCCCACCTAGAAGGCTTGTCCATTACAAACATTCTCAACATATCTTCAATTATCTGATTAATTATCTCTATTTTCCCATATGACTCTAGGTGATGTGTTGTATTGAGTGTTGTATTGAAATTCAAATTGGTCCCAAATCCTTTAAATAACCCCTTCTGAAAATTGGAAGTGAACTTGGGATCTCATTCCAATACTATTTCCTTAGGCACACCATGTAGCCTAGCAATTGATTTCATATAAATTTCTGCAATATTGGTTGACTTATGAGTTACTTTTACTAGAATGAAATGTGCATCCTTTGTAAGATTTTCCACCACTACCATGATGGAATCATGTTTCCTTGTTGTCCTGGGAAATTTAGTAATGAAATCGATAGCAACAACTTCCCATTTCCATTCAGGAATGGGCAATGGCTGCAACAATCCTGCTGGATGTATGTTCTTAGCCTTTACCTTTTGACATTATATTCACCTAACCAAACAATCAATGACATCTCTCTTCATACCAGGCCAAAAATATTGGTCTCTTACAACTATAATAGTTTTCTAGTATCTTGGATGTCCAACGTATGATACATTTTGCATCTCCTTTAAAACATAATTTCTCCATTCTTGAGAATTAGGAACACAAACTCTCTTCCTGAATAAGAGGATTCCATCCTCTTCTAGCTTGTAATCCTAATATTTATTTTCTACATCATTCTGTTGTAGGCTTTCTTTAACTTACACATAATGTTGATTTGTTGTTACAACCCCTAAAATTCTATCTTTTAAATTTGTCCTATATATACTAATGGTTGTAGCATGCATTTTATGAACCCTTATGCTGAGTGCATCAACCACCTTGTTCTCTTTTCCCTTTATGTGATTTATGTCAAAGTCATATTCACTAAGAAATTCCAGCCTCTAGTTTGCCTAACATTTAGTGTTGGCTATTCAAACAAGTATTTCAGGCCACTATGTTCTATCCTCAATTCAATTTTTCTACCCATAAGGTAATTCCTCCACATCATTAAAGAATGTACTATAGCTTCCAAATCTAAGTCATGTGTGGAATAATTTATTTCATGCTCCAATTTTATGGGCTCATAAAAAATTACATGTCCATTTTGTGTAAAATCTCCACCGAGTCATTCCTTGCATGCATCTATGCATACGGAAAAATCCTCACCTAGATCTGCAACTTTTAAAATTGGTGCACTGGTTAATAAATGATCGTGGTGGATCTTGGTGGCCATCTACCTTTTCCACTGAATCAACATTTTCAATCCTGTGGTTTTGATAAACCATGATATTCACCCTTTTGATGGGTAATGTAATGTAATTCCATTTCCATTTGTTAATTACAGACATCATGTAATGATTTCCTAGTGGTCTTATGTACATGGCTATAGCATAGAGTTAATGCACCAGATATCAATAAGAGTTTCACAGTTAAGTGCACTTGAGATAGAGTAGTACTGGGATGGGTGACCACCATGGAAATCCTAGTGTTTTACATGCCTATGGAATTTTATAAACTTAGACTAATTTATCCCACACACATCATAGAAATTATTCTCCTCTCACTCTCTCATATATAATTGAGGTGAAGGAGGCCCTTTAATTATGCAATGGAGTGTGATGTAAATCTTGTTGCGAATAAAGTGTATTCGACATCTCTTTCTCTTCAGAGATAAGCTACCCCATTCTGCCAGTTTCTATTCTACAATTTGTTTCTATCTTATTTGTTAATAGAAGTTGGATTTAATTGTATTTCTATGTTCTCTACTTTATTTTCATTTGTATCTCATTTTGTTCTCAACATAATTCAGATTAGTGGTATCAAAGCAGTCTTCTCCTTTTTGTTTTTCAGATCATGTCCTCGACAAGGTTAGGGTATATAGAGTTGGGTCTCGAGCTAGATTCTCTTGAGGAAAACCACTCTCACCAGCCCAAGCGACCTACCATGGTGGAAGAAAAGAGAGATGGCAGATATGGAGATCCTTTATGTTTCTCGAGGAAGCCCTCATCTGACAGAGGAACAAGATGATGGAAAAATTCGCTCATATCCTTCAATGAATAACGATGGCAGCCAAGGCATCTTCGAAAATCAACATTTCAAAGGTGTGACACCTTTGAAGGTATAGGTCAATTTTGATATCCCCTTGTTTGAATTCCATATAGATGTTGATGCTCTAGAAGAATGGTTGAATTTTCTAGAAGGTTATTACTCTGTCCAAAATTTTTCTGAGAATGAAAAGACCACCTTCGTGCTTCTTAAATCCCTTCCCCATGTTAGAGATTCATGGGAAGGGTACTGGGAGAGGTACACCACGAATGAATCTATGCCATTCGGGAGAGACACTACTTGGGAGGTCTTTGTATATTCCCTCAAGGATGAGTTATACCCTATCGAAAATTATGATGACTAGTACATGATATGGACAACTCTGCATTAGAAACGATACCAAATGATGTTGGGGTTAACTAACATCTTTCATACATTACGATAAAAGTTGGGTATCAAAGACTCTAAGTGACACCTAGTTTTGAAGTACCGCAATGATCTACACAAGTAAATCCAAACATATATGGATTTCTTGGACATATCCTCACTGGGATCTGCTTATCAATATGCATTCAAAATTGAGGAGAAATTCAAGAAACAAAGTAAGAGGGAGTTTGGTTTTGAAAATATGCCACAATAGATGCATGGAAAAGGAAACCTTAACTCACAAAATGAAGGATAGATAAAGGAAGTCCAAACTTAAGATATCCATTCCAAGACACATACAAAGAAGGGTAATGTGAAGTCTAAGAAAGACACCATAAAGTGGTGCGATTTCCACAAAATCTCCTGGAACGACATCGGTGAATGTTGCTTGAAACAATCATTGGTGGTTGAGATCAAAGAAAAATAATCAGAACCTGACTCAAACTTTTATTTAGAGCACAATAAATGGAAACAAATCATCGATGTAGAACCCACTTCTACCATCGCAACCACAATAATACAACTACAAGAACCAAAGGATCTTGGGGAGGGGCATCACCTCTTCCACTCACAAATGTGGGTAAATGGGACCCCACTACATTTCATTGTTGACAATGGTAGTTAGAAGAACCTGATCTCAGCTACGGTTTTCAAGAGGTTGAAGCTACCAAGGTGACACACCCCCAACCATACACCATTAGATGGTTGATCCGGGGACAAGACATCTGTTTCAGCCAACAATGCCTCCTATCCTACGACATCAATCCCTTCAAGGGTGAGGTATTGTGTGATGTTTCCCCACTTGAATTATGTGATTTTATTTTAGGAGAACCCTATATGTGAATATGTCATGCTATATATGAGTCTCGGCCCCACAATGTCATTTTTACTCTAGGAGGTTATCTCTACATGATACTAGAGGTAGCTACGACTACTGCCACTTCATTAATCTCAAAACAATAGTTGCATAAAGTAATCTCTCATACCAACAAGTTTTCCCTCTTCATGATCCAGTTATATAGTGAACATAATGTTACTACGAACACTATAGCCTTGGCCCAAGACCTTTCTATAGAGTAGAAGCAGGTTGGCAAGATTGTAAGGATAACAAAGATATTTTTTCACCTAAAGGGGTGCCTTTGCACTGCCAACTCAAGAAGTCCATTGACTTGGTGCTCATTTCTCCCTTACCTAATGGTCCAATATATAGATTCTCCCTTCTAGATAATGAGAGTCTTTCATATGTTCAACATATCTCTATTGGCCACAACCCCTTTATGGCGTACCTGGGGTTCCAACAATTATCCACCATTGATAAATATCTTCCTATTGCATCTTCACTGATAGAGTCCTCCCACACTCAAAAAAAGGTAGATCATGTAGCCAGATTTGTTGAATGGATCCAACACCTCCAAAAATAGGTTCATGAAATCCTTCAATAGGATAATACCAAGTACAAGTAGGAAATCTACTTCAACAATGCAAGCAAATCACCAAGGTTCAAATTCAACAAATACTTTCCCATCTCCTGAGGAAAATTGATGCAATGGGGATCATTGATTCCTAAGGGGGTAGGAATGATCCAGGTGGATCTCGGTGGCCATCCACCTTTTCCACTGAATCAACATTTTCAAGCCTATGGTTTTTATAAACCATGATATTCACCCTTTTGATGGGGAATGTAATGTAATTCCATCTACAGTTGTTAATTATAGACATCGTGTAATGATTTCCTAGTGTTCTTATGTACATGGATACAACACAACGTTAATGCATCATATCCCATTAGAACTTTGCATTTAAGTTCTTTTGGGATATAGTAGTACTGGGATGGGTGACCACTTAGGAAATACTAGTGTTTTACATGCCTATGGAATTTTATAAGCTTAGAACAATTTATCTCACATGCATCATGGGAATTATTCTCCTCTCACTCTCTCATATATAATTGAGGTGAAAGAGGTACCTTTAAGCATGCAATGGAGTGTGATGTAAAGCTTCTTGCGAATGATGTGTAGCCAACATATCTTTCACTTTATAGGTAAGCTACCAAAAAATACATCCTTCTTTGGTGGAAATCTTGGAAACTCCCAAAATACATCCTCATATTCTTTCAATACTAGATAATATTCAAGACTTGGCTCCTTATCCTTCATTGGCTCTTCCATATGTGATGCATATATCAAACACCCTTTTCAAAAAAGTATTTTCTGTTGCAATGATGAAATCTCTCAGACATATATAGGCATTGGAATACCTTGCACTGTCCTTGAATTCCATTCGTCATCAAGGCATCTAAAAAACTTGTTATAACAATCTAAGACAACACAATGATTTCTAGCCAATCCATACCAATCAAGCAATCATAAGACCCAAGATGTATGATGTTCAAATATGCCTTAGTGTTGATTTCGTTCATGTTTACTGGGAAATTATTAACAAGCTCGTTGATTCTTCTCTTGGTTCCAATATCTAGTTGAATTAACCATGAATTTTCATGGTTTCATTTCTTCAATTTAAATCTTTCAACTATATTTGGATCTATATAGCTATGACTAGCTCCAGAATCAATCAAAATAACTATGGGATGATTATAATATTACCTTCCACTTCAATCATGTGGGATTGATAGTCTGCTT
>JZKD02S1674011.1:268007-286096 GCA_000966675.3 Picea glauca
GGTACATACTTGGTACATGGTTGGATGCACTTATTTATGGTACAAGTTGATTACAGGATTGTGCATGGTTGATGCACTTGTTTATGGTACAGGTTGATTACAGGTTGGTGCATAGCTGATGCACTTGTTTATGGTACAGGTTGATTACAGGTTGGTGCATGGTTGATGCACTTGTTTATGGTACAGTTTGATTATAGGTTGGTGCATGGTTGATGCACATGTTTATGGTACATGTTGATTACAGGTCGATGCATGGTTGATTCATGGTTCAGATTTATTGAACCTCTGGTATTGGGAGTGTCCAAGATTTCCACCAAAGAAGGATATGTTAAAGGTCGTGGCATTACAGGTGAGGCATATTTTAAATTACCAGGGGTTCCACTATCAAACTTGATTCTGGGGAAGTTAGGGTCATCCTTAAGGCACAGTGGGAGGTTGGATACGTAGTCATAGGGTTCAACAGAATAGAGGCCATGAGAGTATGGGTACTCCTCCGTAAAAAAATGCTCAATCTCAGAATCCGAGTCTTCACTCAAAACAATTGGCTTTTGGTTAGTGTTTTGTTTGGGCTTGTTATGAGCACACCTAGATACCCATCATGCAGCCTTCTTACCTTTTCTATTGACATCTGTATTACCCTTGCCCTTTTTCCTTACAGGCCTCTTAACAGTCTTAGCATTGTCTTTCGAACATGGGCTAGGCATGGTGTCGGGTAGGTCAACGTTCAGGCAAGTCGAGGGTTCGACAGCGGGTAGGAGGGTAGGAGGTGGCACGACAGACCCGACAAGGGTTTCATTGACCACAGTCTTGTCCACTTGATCACATTCAGGAGTGGCAAAGCCATTCCTCAATAAGAAAACTTCCCAACAGTCACCACTCAAACTCAAATGATGAACAATCATGATTTTAATCAAACAGTGATGGAATAGGCTGGAGTCGGCCTTTTCCCTCTTATAATTTTTGGCCATTTTATACAGACTGTGAAGGAGGTAGTGAGGCATATTCAAAGGGAAATCTATGAAGTTCATAAGAAACCGGAGATGGAAAAGAAACACTAAACCATATCTACCTTCGCAAGTAACAAATTGCTTAATAATGGCCAATAAATCTTGCCACCTAGAATTAAGGGAAGTGACTGGCATACCTCTGTCACAAATGACAATTTTCCTTGATGTAAACAAGAGCGGCCATGACACTTCATCCACCTTAGAATTCTTAAACCACCTCTCCCCTTTAGATGGAAAACCCATGGATGAGATGAGGAATTCTTCGTTCAATTCATGTTGGATGTCCCCAAATTTGGCCCTGCATCCATCGAATGTGAGGGAAAACTGCTGGGCGACCGCGAGGTTGAAACCCTCAAATTTTTGGATAAAAACTAACCACCCACTACTCTCCAGGTCCTCACGAGTGTTTTCAAATAACAACAACGTTTGGACGCCATTAGGTTCTATGCGCATTACAGGGGCCATAGGAGAGAGCACACAGTCAGCAGGGTAAATGGTGAAGAGGTTAGACAGGTTAGACACAGGATCAAATCCCACAGTTTCCTCAAAAAAAACAGAGGTATCCCGAGATGCAAGGCAGATGTTTAATGCCTATGCGTGTGAGGGTGGTGGAATGAAAAGAAACCATGCAAAACATTCATTTTGATATGTAAAATCGACGGTGCCTTGGTAATTCAAAACATTTACATCACAATCCAAAACATTGTAAACCAATTATCAAATGGACTATTTGAAAATCATATTGTTCATAACCAACAATAGGCCCGTATATTAAATCAACAATAGTGTTTGTATGATTCAAAGAAACCATTACATTGACCATTGCACCATGGATTTAATCACAATGTTAATGTGCTCTCATGAAACCATTTCACCAAGGAATTTGATCAAAGACAATAGAATATCATACCACCATTGTATCAAGGATTCAATCAAAATCACCAGAACTCATTGCATCACGAACTTATAAATTGAAACCATATTAACAAAAATGCAAAGTGAATAAAGGTTTGGTGTCTTGCCAACTGTATGACCATTATTGAGTTAGAGGTAAAAGAGTCATGACGACATAAACAAAAAGATCTGTAATAATCCAAAGATGATTTTAATGCCATCGATATGACTTGCGACTCAAGGTTTTCACTCTTGCATTCGTGAAAATGAAAACAAAAGGCAGGTGTGCGAATAGTGCAAGATAATAGTGTCGTTTTGTTTTAAAGAATTGCGACGAGTATTGAGGGTTCAAAACCCTTGTGTAGGAAGCTAGTAAGAAAATGATAAAATTGCAAAATGGCTGCCAACAATGGTGACACACTGGTAGAAGCAGTTATCTCTGCCAAAAGAACTAATCCAGATTAGAATAATTAGAATAATTCTAACTCAAAAACAACCAGAAAATTGTTTAAACATCATCAATAATCAAAAGAATTCCAGCTGTGCTTAAAAGATGAAAACTGATAACAGTCTCAAGACAAGCGAGTCATGATATTAAAGATAAATCTCCAATACTGTTGACAGAGCCACTGCTTCCAGCAGGCGTCCATAGCCTCGACAGGGTTTCCATTTAACCCACTCTGATATCCATATCCTGCCAAGAAGTTCCAGATCAGCATAAAGGACATTTTAAGGTCAAGAGATTCCATATTTGCAATTTTTCATATACCCGACATTGCTTTGCTGCCAGCGGGCCTGTTCAGTACCCCGACAAAGTTGTCTTGGCATCGTGCATGCATTTACCCGCTTCCAATAGACCTGTTCAGTATCCCGACAGGTTTACAAGCACATCCCACAACTCTTTTATGATTTATTTAGCTTTAAAAGATATATAATTGAGCGGGGTGACGCTGAAAATTATGATATTTTAGACATATTTTACAGACCTTGAAGAATTTTTTTAAACTGTCCTTCATTAAGATTCATAGATGGTTTGTTTACTAAACCGACCTTCAAAAACAGGGAGACATATTCTGAGTTATTCCCTTAAGGAACAGGGAGAGCGTAATAAGATAATGGATGATCGTGACAGGCTTCACTTACAGATTGAAATCAGTAAACTTCTTTCAAACAACAAGCTTTTCTCAACATGGCTATAAATTTCAGAAGTATATTATAATTGATGTTTAGACAACTTTTCAACAGTCATTTCAGAGAAATAATTTTCTGTTTTCTTTGTCTGAACAATTCATAATGCAGGTATGTGTATTTACAAAATCAAAAACTGATAAGTGTAAGGGAAAAATCAAAACCAAAACAGTAAAAGAAAAGCAAACAAAAGAAAAATATTTACACAATATACACAAGGTTGCCATCAAGCGAAATATATTTTCAGAGCTTGGCCATTCACTGAATAGGTGTCTGGATGTCCCTCTAGACTCTGTAATCGGAAAGAGCTGGGACCCAATTTCTCAGCAATTAAAAACAGTCCTAGCCATAAGCTCTGAAACTTCGTATGCTGTCCCTTTCCCTCATGTGGTTTGTCCCATTTCAAGACAAGGTCACCTGCTTCGAAGTTCCTATCAGAGGAAGAGTTGGAATCAAACCAGCTTTTGACCACTAGTTGATGCTGATCTAACTTACATTTAGCTTTAGCCCTGACCTCTTCTAGTTTGATTAAAGCGTTAATTCGATTCTCCAAAGGAGAGCAGTCTTCTTCTTGTATTTTCTGTGATAACTGCAGTGAGGGAAGAAGAATATGTGGTGGTAGAATTGTTTCTCTGCCATAGATGAGAAAGAAGGGAGAGTTACCTACATCAGTTTTCGGTGTTACTCTATCAGCCCAGATTGCGTTTAACAGTGCATTATGCTAATTTTTGTGATTTTCAGATACCGTTCTCTTGATGATTTTAATCAGATTCTTATTTGTTGATTCTGCCAATCCATTACCCTGGGGGTAATAGCTGGAAGAATATTTCAAATTAATTCCTTTTTCTAGAGTGAACTTGCTCATCTCAAGAGACGAAAACTAAGAAGCGTTATCGAATACTAAACAGTTAGGGATACCAAAACGAGTAATAATATTTGAATTTAAAAAGGCAATTACCTGACTGGTATTCACTGCTCTTAATGTAGCAACTTCAGACCACCTGGTGAAGTAATATGTGGCTGTTATGATTAACTTATGCTGTTGTGAGGATGGCGGATTGATTGGACCTATAATGTCAAGACCCCACTGCTGAAAAGGGGAGTCTTCTGAAACAGGCTATAAAGGAAAGGTTGGTTTCTGTATCCGCCCAGATGCCTTTTGACAAATAATACACTTGTGACACAAGGCGTGAGAATATCTAAAGAGAGTAGGCCAGTAATAACCTACTCTTAAAACTTTATGGGCAGTGGTATCTCCACCAAAATGCCCACCAACTTCTCCTGCCTGCAATTCTAGCAAGACCTTTTCTGCTTCATTTTTCTCAAGACAACGCATTAGTACTCCATCACAATTTTGATGAAACAAAATACCATTAATCAACTGAAAGGAGGAAGATTTTAATCTTAACTCTCTTCTTTTAGTGGGATCCAGGTGACGGGGGGCTGACCCATGTTCAAGACAGAATTTTATATCGTCATACCAGGGACTGACAGAGTTTTGTGCACAACAAATTGAATTTTGATTGTGCTACTCTGGTATTGACAAATCGTTATCTTCTTGCTGTCCTACTGCTGAATCAACAACTAAATTGCATAACCCTTGGCCTCTCACTATTTGAGCTGTGGTGATTTCTATGTCATACTCTTGCAAGGAGGTAACCTAGTTTGCCCTCTTTTCGCCTAGTTCTTTCTGCACTAACAAATTTCTGACGGCCGGGTAAGGGACAATAATTTTCGTCCTAGATTTCAAAAGATAAGATCATAAGTGCTTGATAGATTTAAAAATAGCATAGGCTTGCTGATATACCACTGGGTAAATAAGTTCCGTGCCTTTGAAAGTAGATCTCATAAAGGAAATGGGCACTTCATTGTTTTCAACGTTCTTTTGAGTTAGGATAGCAACGTAGGAGCAGTCATAAGAAAAAGTGTAGAGCGTGAAGTCTTGCGAAAAGTCGGGGCTCATGAGAGAAGGAGTGTCTATTATGGCCTTTTTTATTGAATTGAAATCTTGGTTTTCTAAGGGTCCCCAATGATATTGCGTGTCTTTATTAATTAAATTCTGTAAGGGTCTCACCATTTCGGAGAAACTGGGGACGAATCTCCTGACAAACTTTATCTGGCCTAAGAAAGACTGCATAGACTTTTTGGACAAGGGAAGGGGAAGCTTAGAGATGACTTGAGTCCTTTCAGGGTCGATAATCATCCCTTTGCTTGACACAATAAATCCTAAGAGTTTACCTTGTTCTACCGTGAAGATGGATTTTTTAGGATTCAAGGAAATGTCGTACTTACGACATCGCTGTAGAACGGCTCTCAAATGAGATGGATGGTCATTTTTGTTTTTTGAAAATATAGTAACATATTCTAGGTAAACTATGACATACTGATTGATTATGCCTCGGAAAGCGATGTCCATCGCTCTCTGGAAAGTGGCACCAGCATTAATGAGTCCAAAGGGAATTTTCCTATAAGTGTAGGTGCCCCATGGAGTGCGGAAGGTAGTTTTAAGTTGGTCTGGAGGAGACATCAGGACTTGGTTGTACCCTGAAAAACCATCCAATAAGGATAGTCTTTCAGAACTGGATACCTGTTGAAGGATCTATTCCATGGGTGGGACATGGTAGTTGTCTTTATCAGACGCTCTATTAAGGTTTCAGAAATCGATGCATAGTCGGATTTCACCACTCTTTTTCCGGACAGGGACAAGGTTAGAAACCCATTGCGTGTGCCTAACTGGTAAAATTATCTTAGCATTCAGGAGTTTATTTAATTCCTTTTTGATGGTCGGTTCGAGCTTAGGGTGCATTTTTCTTAACTTTTGTTGAAATGACAAGGTTTGGGGTATCATAGGAATGACGTGTTGTATGATGTTAGGATCAAAAGTTTTAAGGTCGTCATATGTCCATGCAAAAACATCTTTGAATTCCTTAAACAATTCAATAAATGCACCTTTTTCTTGTTTAGAACACCCGATCCCTAAATTAATGCACTGTGGATTGTCATTAGTTCCCAAGTTTACTTTTTCATATGATAACGAGGAACTATTGGTTTTACAGTTGACCGATTTTTTGAATTTGTCTTGAAGATCGTAAATTTTTTCTAATCTAACTACAGATTTAGGGATCGAATTTACCATGTCTGATGAATAATCAGCAGATCTCGGTCTGGTATTACTGTGAAATCACGCAGATTGTCGTCATGAGTGCATTCGTCTATCACCGCACCTTGGAAAGTTTCTTCCATATGCAGGAAATTGATAATTTGTTGATCGTCGTCGAAGACTCTCCAATTCATAATGTTGTCGGGAACGGATGGCCTGAACAATAGTTCGACGGAGAATGCATTTGGGGACAAGCCTTCTGCAGGAAAGAGTTTGGAAGCTACGTTAGCTAATAAATCAACTTCAAAATTATTCAATCTAGGAACAAAATTTATGTTGAAAGAAGAAAATTTATTCATTAAATTCCATACCTCAGATTGGTAGCTTTTAAGATGTGGAGACAGACAGTGGATATAATCTCTTACCTGTCTAACCATGATTTCTGAATCGCCAAAGACAATCAAATTTTGAATGTTCATATCTAATGCTTTTTCGAGGCCCTGCAATAAAGCCTCATATTCTGCTATGTTATTAGTACATTCAAATTCTAGCTTACATGCAATCAGGGTTTTGTTACCTGCTGGATCAATAATAACGCAACCCGCACCAGCTCCTTCCTTGGACTTTGACCCGTCAAAGTAAAGAGACCAAATTTGATTTTTATCGGGTGCATGAGACCATTGTGTAGAAACTGCTGGCTGCATATATGCTACCACCTCAGATTGTTGTTCCAGGTTAGTGATAGCTAAAGTCTTGACCATGAAATTGCCGAAAAAGGTATCCATCCCTTGTATTTTGGGTGAATCAGTGGAAGGTGTAAATGGTTCGTTGGGATCATTTAAATCTATGACCGTGAGGTTTAGGTAGCTTTCACGATTTACCTTGATTTTGTTGGGCTTGCCGTTCTCGGGCAGCCACAGGTGAGACCAATCTGTCACGAAATAGCCGTGTAGTTTCTTTGACCAGTCTCTGCTTAAAAACAAACCATAAACTTCTGGAATATCCACAAAAATAATATCAATCACTTGATGAACTTTGGGGTTAGAAGATAATCTTATAAGCACATTCCTTAATTCGCCTATAAATTTAACACTAGTTCGATCAAGTTGGATGATTTTTAAGGTGGATGTTTCAAATTCAGCATTAATCTTCTGACGCACAAACCATGGCATTACATTGGATGATGCTCCTGAATATACCATACAATTGTGCACGTTCCTATTAAAGATTTCGAAAGTTAACAAAAATGGAGGTACATTTCTGCGAGTACTAATGGTGGAAGCTTGTGGCTTTTTACTCGCAACCTCTAAAGCTAATTTATCTACATTTGTTACATTATTTACAGGAAGGATTCCCTTCTCATGAGGATCATAATTATTCTTAGCGGAAGTCTTCTAAGGAACTTTGTTCTGAACAAACTTGTTACTGATTGAATTACCGTTTTTGCTATTCTCTGCGATATTCTGTAACATTTTTTGTAGCAGAAATGGAAATTTTAATAATTCATAAACATAAATGTTAGCCCTTAAGTTTTTTATATCTTCAACTAAATCATAATCTAAGTTGGGGTTTACATGACTCTGTTTAGTCTCAGCTGGTTTAGATTGTTTTAAGGGCAAAGTCGTAGTGTTTTCAGAAGAAGGTTTGTTTGCTGTCTTACTTCTAGTATTGTAGGGATGTACCATCTCAAAATTAGCTTGAAAAATACTATCCGAGAAGTGTCAAAAAATGTTTGGAGAAGATTCTTCTTCTTCAATTGTCTCTTGTTCAAATACTTCCTCAGGGATCTCAGGGGGCATCAAGTTATCCTGGGCTTCTAGAATTGTTTGAAGGGCGAATTGCAGACTTTCTAAATTCAGGCCCTCGGTATTTGGATTAGGTAGGTTGGTGAGAAAAGGCTCCCTAAATGGGGGTTTGTAAGGCCCTTTGCTCGAAGAAGCTTCTTCGACCATCCTTTTCAAATCTATAACTTGATTTGACAGTTTTTGAACGACTTTTGTTAAGTTTTCTAAATCTGAGCTTTCAGGTTGTGTTTTATTTTGAGCAGGTCTAGGGAGGATTTTAATTTTCTTTTTGGAAGATGAACTAGTCTCTGTTTTGTTGCTAGTAGTGTCTTTTAAAATAAGGATGTCTTTTTCAATCTGACCAGCCTCTTTGAAGGCCTCTAACAACGTGGCTTTTTTAGATCGCTTTACCCAAATGGATATACTTTGATGCAAGGCTTTAGTATAGTATGCTATGATAAGATTCTCAACAGGCATCAAATATGTAGGCATTCGGTTCTTTAGTGTTAAGAATCTTTGGTTAAAGTCTTTGATTTTCTCTTTGGGATTCATTCTTAGGCTAGAAAGCTCCATGACTAGAACTTCTGGAGACTTATCATCTCCAAACTTCTCATGAAAGGAGGATTCAAACTTCTCCCATGAAACGATGGTATGGGGTTGCTGGGCAAAGTACCAAGTAGATGCATTGCCCTCGAAAGTATAAGGGAACAACCTACAGACTATGTCTTCGTGCTTGACATTACGAAGTCTAATGGCTAACATAAAATTTTTAATGTGATCTTCGACGATCTGTTTAGAGTCAGGGTCAAACTTGGGGAGCCACTTCTCTGGATGTTTGGGTAAGGGATGCTAAGGCCCGGGTACGGATACTGCATCTTGGTCAAGCCAAGGTCTAGCAGGATTGTTCTGGTTGGCCATTTGTGTAGGCGGTGTGGAAGGCTGAGAAGAGGAACTGCCTTCATCAGAAGAATCTTCTCCAGAAGAAGAAGGAGATGATGGAGGTGGTGAGGGTGGTATTCCAGATCCTCCTGCAGCGGTAGTGAGGATTGGATCTGTAGGGTTTAAAGTGAGGTTAGTGCCTCCAAGTTGTTCTATGATATCAGATAAATATAATGGTTGGTCCAAAGGTCGATTTGGTTGCCTTAAATAGGTGAAGGCACTATGTGATCTTATGAGAGATTGTCGGACAATCTCCTGTACGTCACCACCTGCAGGATTTGGGGTTATTGGTTCAACTATGATCCGTAAATCATCCTTTGATGTGGTTTCTATTTGAGGGGGGATGTTGTCATTTGAATGACTTCTTGTCACTATAGGTGAGAGGCTGGGTGGTGGAGGAGTCTTACGACTGCCTTGTGCCATTAATAATTTTCAGGCCCTCCTTCTAGCGCCATTTGTTGACGGGCGAAATTGACCGCTCGTCAACTGGAGGAGTGGATCCGGTCCGAGGTTGTCTAAATAACCCAAGACGTTTGGAATGATCCACTCCGACGGGTTTAGCGGCTCTGTTGGCCAATCTAAGTCCTAGGAAAATGAAAGAAAAACTCAGCTAAAGAAACTAATCTAAGTGAAAAAGGAGGTACAACAAACTATATAGAGATCTAAAATATATATATACAGTTCACTAACTAATATTATAAAACAATCATTCTACTTATTTAAATGTTCAACTATCAATAAAATTAAATCTCAATTATATATGTACAGTATTTACAGAATACAAATTTTTATCGAAATTTGCAAAATCATTTGTAAATTGTCTTATGACAGCGAAGCTATTATTTTTGATTTTTATAATTTTTTTATGAGAAAGGAATAAAATGAAAGCTATCTAAGCTAAGCAATAACATAACAATCCTAACTATAAATCTGAACTATAGAGATGAACAATGGAACATGTTCAGATTACAAGAAATTTATATATTAATTAACTAATAGAATAACACTAATAAACTGACCTGTAGAAACACTTCCTATTTGTCCTTTTCACAGTACTCGATTTAGCTGTTTGATGGGAGAAACCCACACCAAATTTTCTACAAGCTTCTCGTAAACAGGAAGCAACAACGCTCTTTGAATACGAATGACAGAACACACAAGACATAAAACAACAACAATTTTATAGTTTACAGATCATCACATTTAGATAAATCCCAGTGCGAAGATTTGTAAATAATCATTCATTTAACAAAGAAGATAAACCTTCTATTCATTAAATTCAACCAGAGTGATTGCTGTGAGTAAAATAAGATACATAAAAAATGGACATAATTTAAATCATAACGCATCAACCTGTAACAAATCTTGATATCTAAAGTAGTCAATAATTTGATTACAAATTAAAATGCACAAAACTTGAATAAAAGTATGATAAATTGAAAGCTAAAGCTATTACAAAACATCCACTTCCATTCGAGTTTGTATAATCATAAGTCCATAGTATCTGTTCTCCCAACAGTGATGGGTTCTTTACAAAAAATAATGAGCATATAAAGGCCACAGGATAAAACAATCCTTGTGGAAAATATCAATAATGTTTGCAAAAATCTGGGAACAATCTCCCAGATTCCTATTTCTGCCTAGGACTAACAACCTAAACCAAAAATCTGTAACAAAAAGCATGTTCTAAACTGCCACAACATATCCAATTCCCATTGAAATTCATGTGTACCTGTAGATGGACAAGAGTAAACAACTTTAGATAGTGTTTTAATTGTAAAATCAATAAAAATCCAAATTTTATGACTAGCTACAGAATCTCACAATTCTGTAGCTGGTCATATTTACAAACAAAATTGTTTTGAATTAATCCAATGATAACAGGAACGTCTGTGATCTATCAAACAAACCCTTAATTACTAATTCAAAGCAAAGCAAATCATTCACACTAAAACAAATCAAATCTTTTATGCCAATTCAAAACTAACATAATCGTTTTTGAATCAATTCAAACAAAACAGAACTATATTCAATTTATCCAACAAATCTTTTATACTAATTCAGAGAAAACACAATCGTTTATGCCAATTCAAAACTAACATAATCGTTTTTGAATCAATTCAAACAAAACAGAACTATATCAAACTAATTCTGAGCAAACACAATCGACTATGCTAATTCAGAACAAATCAAATCATTCAAAAATCAATGTTGAAATAACATACCTTGGCAGTAGGGATACGATTCGATCGGGACAATTTCGAGTTAACAATGGTAGTGGATGCTTCAACATTTTTGAACACGATAGAACCTGTGGTCTTTTGCCTCTTATCGTTGGCTTGCAGTCTATCATTTTCCTTATACAACACAGTCACCCGGTCCTCCAAGGACTTAATTTTGGATTGCAACAGAGGGACATCTGTATAGTATCGTTCGAGCCAAGAGTTGCATTGAGTGCACTGTGTTTGATCGGGTCATGGCATTACAGGTGAGGCATATTTTAAATTACCAGGGGTTGCACTGTCAAACTTGATTCCGAGGAAGTTAGGGTCATACTTAAGGCACGGTGGGAGGTTGGATACGTAGTCATAGGGTTCAACAGAACAGAGGCTGTGAGATTATGGGTACTCCTCGGTCAAAAATCGCTCAATCTCAGAATTAAAGTCGTCACTCAAAACAATTGGTTTCTGGTCAGTGTTTTGTTTGGGCTTGTTACGAGCACACCTAGATACCCATGATGCAGCTTTTTTACCTTTTTTGTTGACATCTGTATTACCCTTGCCCTTTTTCCTTACAAACCTCTTAATAGTCTTAGCATTGTCTTTCGAACATGGGCTAGGCATTGTGTCGGGTAGGCCAACGTTGGGGCAGGTCAAGGGTTCGACAGTGGGTAGGAGGGTAGGAGGTGGCACGACAGGCCCGAGAAGGGTTTCGGTGACCACAGTCTTGTCCACTTGACAACATTAAGGAGTGGCAAAGCCATTCCTCAATAAGAAAACTTCCCAACAGTCACCACTCAAACTACAATGATGAACACTCAATATTTTAATCAAACAGTGATGGAATAGGCTGGAGTCGGCCTTTTCCCTCTTATAACATTTGGCCATTTTATACAGACTGCGAAGGAGGTAGTGAGGCATATTCAAAGGTAAATCTATGAAGTTCATAAGAAACAGGAGATGGGAAAAAACACTAAACCATATCTACCTTCGCAAGTAAAAAATTGCTTAATAATGGCCAATAAATCATGCCACCTAGACTTAAGGGCAGTGATTGGCATACCTCTATCACAACTGACAATTTTCCTCAATGTAAACAAGAGTGACCATGGCATTTCATCCACCTTCGAATTCTTAAACCACCTCTCTCCTTTAGCTGGCAAACCCGTGGTTGAGCTGAGGAATTCTTCGTTCAGTTCAAGTTGGATGTCCCCAACTTTGGCCCTTCATCCATCGAATGTGAGGGAAAACTGCTAGGCAACCGCGAGGTTGAAACCCTCAAATTTTTGGATAAAACCTAACCGACCACTAATCTCCAGGTCCTCATGAGCGTTGTCGAATAACAACAATGTTTGGACGCCATTAGGTTCTATGCGCACTACAGGGGCCATAGGAGAGAGAACACAGTCAACAGGGTAAACGGTGAAGAGGTTAGACAAGGTAGACACTGGATCAAATCCCAAAGTTTCCTCAAAACAAACAGAGGTAGCCTGAGATGCAAGGCAGACGTTTAATGCCTATGCATGTGAGGGTGGTGGAATGAAAAGAAACCATGCAAAACATTCATTTTGATATGTACAATCGACGATGCCTTGGTAATTCAAATCATTCACATCACAATCCAAAACATTCTAAACCAATTATCAGATGGACTATTTGAAAATCATAGTGTTCATAACCAACAATAGGCCCGTATATTAAATCAACAATAGTGTTTGTATAATTCAAAGAAACCATTACATTGACCATTGCACCATGGATTTAATCACAATGTTAATGCGCTCTCATGAAATCATTGCATCAAGGAATTTGATCAAAGACAATAGAATATCATACCACCATTGTATCAAGGATTCAATCAAAAACACCAGAACTCATTGCATCACGAACTTATAAATTGAAACCATATTAACAAAAATGCAAAGTGAATAAAGGTTTGGTATCTTGACAACTGTATGACCATTATTAAGTTAGAGGTAAAAGAGTCATGACAACATAAATAAAAAGATCTGTAATAATCCAAAGATGATTTTAATGCCATCGATATGACTTGCGACTCAAGGTTTTCACACTTGCAGTCGTGAAAATTAAAACGAAAGGCAGGTGTGCGAATAGTGCAAGATAATAGTGTCGTTTTGTTTTAAATAATTGCGACGAATATTGAGGGTTCAAAACCCTTGTGAAGGAAGCTTGTAAGGAAATGAAAAAATTGAAAAATGGCTGCCAACAATGGTGACACACTGGTAGAAGCAGTTATCTCTGCCAAAAGAACTAATCCATATTAGAATAAGTAGAATAATTCTAACTCAAAAACAACAAGAAAATTGTTTAAACATCATCAATAATCAAAAGAATTCCAGTTGTGCTTAAAAGATGAAAACTGATAACAGTCTCAAGACAAGCAAGTCATGATATTAAAGATAAATCTCCAATACTGTTGACAGAGCCACTGCTACCATCAGGCATTCATAGCCTCGACAGGGTTTCCATTTAACCCACTCTAATATATGTATCCTGCCAAGAAGTTCCAGATCAGAATAAAGGACATTTTAAGGTCAGGAGATTCCATATTTGCAAATTTTCATCTACCCGACATTGCTTCGCTTCCAGCAGGTCTGTTCAGTACCTCGACGAAGTTGTCTTGGCATCGTGCATGCATTTACCTACTACCAACAGACCTATTCAGTATCCCGACGGGTTTACAAGCACGTCCCATAGCTCTTTTATGATTTATTTAGTTTTAAAAGATATATAATTGAGCGGGGTGACACTGAAAATTATGATATTTTAGACATGATTTACAGACCTTGAAGAATTTTTGTAAACTATCCTTCATTAAGATTCATAGATGGTTTGTTTACCAAACCGACCTTCAAAAACAATGAGACATATTCTGAGTTATTCCCTTAAGGAACAGGGAAAACGTAAGAAGATAATGGATGATCATGACATGCTTCACTTACATATTGAAATCAGTAAAATTCTTTCAAACAACAGACTTTTCTCAACATGGCTTTAAATTTCAGAAGTATATTATAATTGATGTTTAGACAACTTTTCAAAAGTCATTTCAGAGAAAGAATTTTCTGTTTTTTTCATCTGAACAGTTCATAATGTAGGTATGTGTATTTCCAAAAGCAAAAATTGATAAGCGTAAGGGAAAAATCAAAACCAAACCAGTAAAAGAAAAGCAAACAAAAGAAAAATATTTAGACAGTATACAAAGGGTTGTCATCAAACGAAATATCTTTTCAGAGCTTGGCGATTCACCGTATAGGTGTCTGGCTATCCCTCTAGACTCTGTAATTAGAAAGAGTTGGGACCCAATTTCTCAGCAATTGAAAATGGTCCTAGCCATAAGATCTGAAACTTTGTATGCTCTCCCTTTCCCTCATGTGGTTTGTCCCATTTCAAGACAAGGTCACCTACTTCGAAGTTCCTATCAGAGGAAGAGTTGGAATCAAACCAGCTTTTGACCACTAAATGATGCTGATCTAACTTACGTTTAGTTTGAGCCCTGACCTCTTCTAGTTTGATTAAAGCGTTAATTCGATTCTCCAAAGGAGGGTAGTCTTCTTCTTGGATTTTCTGTGATAAATGTAGTGAGGGAAGAAGAATATGTGGTGGAAGAATTGCTTCTCTACCATAGATGAGAAATAAGGGAGAGTTACCTACAACAGTTTTCGGTGTTAATCTATCAGCCCAGATTGCGTTTAACAGTGCATTATGCCAATTTTTGTGATTTTCAAATACCGTTCTCTTGATGATTTTAATCAGATTCTTATTTGTTTATTCTTCCAATCCATTTCCCTAGGGGTAATAGCTGGAAGAATACTTCAATTTAATTCCTTTTTCTAGAGTGAACTTGCTCATCTCAAGAGACGAAAAATAAGAAGCATTATCGAATACTAAACAGTTAGGGATACCAAAACGAGTAATAATATTTGAATTTAAAAGGTAATTACCTGATTGGTATTCACTGTTCTTAATGCGGTAGCTTCAGACCACCTGGTGAAGTAATCCATGGATGTTATGATAAACTTATGCTGCTGTGAGGATGGAAGATTGATTGGACCTATAATGTCCAGACCCCACTGCTGAAAAGGGGATTCTACTGAAACAGGCTGCAAAGGAAAGGCTAGTTTCTGTATCCGCCCAGATGCCTTTTGACAAATAATACACTTGCGACACAAGGTGTGAGAATCTCTAAAAAGAGTAGGCCAGTAATAACCTACACTTAAAAATTTATGGGCAGTGGTATCTCCACTAAAATGCCCACCAGCTTCTCCTGCGTGCAATTCTAGCAAGACCTTTTCTGCTTCATTTTTCTCAAGACAACGCATTAGTACTCCATCAAAATTTTGATGAAACAAAATACCATTAATCAACTGAAAGGAGACATATTTTAATCTTAACTCTCTTCTTTTAGAGGGATCCAGGTGGCGGGGGGCTGACCCATGTTCAAGACAGAATTTTATATCGTCATACCAGGGACTGACATAGTTTTGTGCACAACAGATTGAATTTTGATTGTGCTGCCCTGGGATTGACAAATCATTATCTTCTTTCTGTCCTACTGCTGAATCAACAACTAACTTGCATAACCCTTGGCCTCTCACTATTTGAGCTGGGGTGATTTCTATGTCATACTCTTGCAAGGAGATAACCCAGTTTGCCCTCTTTTCGCCTAGTTCTTTTTGCACTAACAAATTTCTAACGGACGGGTAAGGGACAATAATTTTCGTCCTAGATTTCAAAGATAATATCGGAAGTGATTGACTTCTTTAAAAACAACATAGGCTTCCTGATCTACCGTTGGGTAATTAAGTTCCGCGCCTTTGAAAGAAGAGCTCATAAAGGCAATGGGTACTTCATTGTTTTCAGCGTTCTTTTGAGTTAGGACAACAACGTAGGAGCAGTCAGAAGAAAAAGTGTAGAGCGTGAAGTCTTGCGAAAAGTCGGGGCTCAAGAGAGAAGGAGCGTCTATTATGGCCTTTTCTATTGAATTGAAATCTTGGTTTTCTAAGGGTCCCCAATGATATTGCGCGTCTTTCTTAATTAAATTCTGTAAGGGTCTCACGATTTCGAATAAACTGGGGACGAATCTCCTAACAAAGTTTATCTAGCCTAAGAAATACTGCATAGAATTTTTGGACGAGGGAGGGGGAATCTTCGATATGACTTGAGTCCTTTCAGGGTCGATAATCATCCCTTTGATTGACACAATAAATCCTAAGAGTTTAATTTGTTCTACTGCGAAGATGGATTTTTTAGGATTCAAGGAAATGCCGTACTTACGACATCGCTGTAGAATGGCTCTCAAATGAGCTAGATGATCATTTTTGTTTTTCGAAAATATAGTAACATATTCTAGGTAAACTACGATAGACTGATTGATTAAGCCTTGGAAATCGATGTCCATCGGTCTCTGGAAAGTGGCATCAGCATTAATGTGTCCAAAGGGCATTTTCCTATAAGCGTAGGTGCCCCATGGAGTGCGGAAGGTAGTTTTAAGTTTGATCTAAAATTGAAGAAGACTTGAAATACTTGAAAAATTTGCAATGTAAATGTTATGTGTTTAAAGAAAATGGATCAGTTTGCAACACATAAATTAAGGGATTATTCATGCAAAATACATATAGACAACAGTATAATCAATGAACATAAGCACATAAAGACAAAAATTTGATAAAGGAGTTCACCCCTCTCTTGGGCTACATCTCCTGGTCTAGCTTCCAATGGATCATTATTGATAATTGCTCAAAGTGCTAAAAAAGCATGTCTTATAATGCTCAAACTGAAAAATCGACTGCTCCAATGGCTTCAGAGCGTCCAAAAACCGCTGTCTGGGCTCTTTCGGCACCTCAATCGGTCGAAAAACGAAGAAGTTAGGCCTCCTGGAAGTCTCCCTCTTCAAGCTTGCTATATCTGCATCTACAAATTGCACCCTTCAATTGAACCTGGCTCATAAGCAATAAGTAGCATGAAAACCCAGCACCGGGCACAACCACGCCAATGGTGCAAACCGTAGGATGGTTAAGGGCGCGCCAGCCCCTAACTGCCTAGCACCTGGGTGTATGAGAGCCATGTGACTGCGCGCTATGGTAAAAAGTGGTTAACGGTTGAACCGTTCCAACTGTATTAACCCCCCCACGCTTCGGTCATAGGCACATGGGTCATGCCATAAGACCATGGATTAAAATCCCACACACACACAAACTGTCGGGATAACACATAAAGAACGGTCATGTATATAATTCAAATGACCACGAGCCAAGGTTTAAACTTCGTATACAAACCATATTACAAAACGCACGCACACTCTATATATAACGTTGGTCATATGTAATACAACGCGGGACCAAGGGCTGGGGCTAAGCCTCGGCCCGGTCGCGGCCCAAACCATTCCTATATGCAATTTAAATACAATATATCCCACTTATATATCAAGTAACACACGTTGGCGCATTGGTTGGCCACTCCTTGCCAAGTCGTTCCCCGACCCAGAGGTCACGGGGTCGACTCCTGTTAATAAAAAAGTTTTAACCATACATCAAGTGACACGTGGCACCCAGAGATTGGGCCACGTCAACACACCATTAACCACCAATGGACATGTGTCAAACAACCATTCGACCACACCTTCCAATCAGCATCTGCCACGTCACCACCTGACATGTCATCGTACGGTCTGTACGTCCCTACCACGTCAGACTGTACAGACTATACAGTCAACATCATTTTTTTTTTGCCTGTTTGACTTGAAGAAAAGATCGCTATATCTCTCACTCCCGACATCCGTTTTAGACGAAACTAGTTGTGTTGGGTTCGCAACAACGAGGACTACGCTCTCGTCTAGTTTGAAGCGATTCCGAGCACTTTGAATTTTTGAGCAAAATTTGATCCCCTGATCACACCTCCCCATTGGGAAGCTTTTGGACCTCCAAAAGACTATTTT
>JZKD02S1674011.1:290409-306830 GCA_000966675.3 Picea glauca
TTTTACCATGCCCCTTTGGAGAATTCGGAAGAGGTCTCGAACTGGTAGAAGAAGAAGAAGAAGAAGATGATGATGGAGGAGAGGGTGGTGGAGAAGCACCATTCCCCCCATTTCCATCTGGAGTTTTGTCACCACCGCCTCCCTTATGTATTGAAGGGTTGGAGCCTTCACCCTGCGACAATATGTTCCTTTCCATCAAGATCTTCATCATCTCTCTCATCTCCATGACATGCTTTCTGATATCTTCATCTTCGGTGGGAACACGTTCATAACTTTCTACATGAGCCATGTTTGGTGAATGTCTCCCTGAAACTTGCGGTGAATGAATATGCTTCCTCCTTGTCGGATGAGAACTTGGCTCCACAAGTTGACCTTCTCCTCTTGTGAGTTTCAACCTTGTGAGCATCAGAAACAAAACTTGCAAACAATCAAGTCTTCAAAAACCAGCGCTCATACCAACTTGATCTAAAATTGAAGAGGACTTGAAATACTTGAAAAATTTGCAATGTAAATGTTATGTGTTTAAAGCAAATGGATCAGTTTGCAACACATAAATTAAGGGATTATTCATGCAAAATACATATAGACAACAGTATAATCAATGAACATAAGCACATAAACACAACAATTTGATAAAGGAGTTCACCCCTCTCTTGGGCTACATCTCCTGGTCCAACTTCCAATGGATCATTATTATTTATTGCTCAAAGTGCTCAAAAACATGTCTTACAATGCTCAAACTAACAAACCCACTACTCCAATGGCTTCAGAGCGTCCAAAAACCCCTGTCTGGGCTCTTTCGGCACCTCAATTGGTCGAAAAATGAAGAAGTTAGGCCTCCTGGAAGTCTCCTTCTTCAAGCTTTCTATCTCTGCATCTACAAATTTCACCCTTCAATTGAACCTGGCTCACACACAATAAGTAGAGTGAAAACCCAAAAACGGGAGCAACCACACCAACAGTGCAAATCGTAGGATGGTTAAGGGTGCGCCAGCCCCTAACCGCCTAGCACCTGGGCGTATGAGAGCCATGTGACCGCGTGCTATGGTAAAAAGTGGTTAACGGTTGAACCGTTCCAACTATATTAACCCCCCCGCGCTCCGGTCGTGGGAACATGGGTCATGCCATAAGACCATGGCTTAAAATCCCACGCACACACAAACTGTCAGGCTAACACATAAAGCACGGTCATATATATAATTCAAACGACCACGAGCCAGGGTTTAAACTCCGTATACAAACCATATTGCAAAACGCGCGTGCACTCTATATATAACGTTGGTCATATGTAATACGACGCATGATCAAGGGCTGGGGCTAAGCCCTGGCTCGGTCGCGGCCCAAACCATTCCTATATGCAATTTAAATACAATATATCCCACTTATATATCAAGTAACACACGTTGGCGCGTTGGTTGGCCACTCCTTTCCAAGTCGTTCCCCAACCCAGAGGTCACGGGGTCGACTCCTGTTAATAACAAAGTTTTAACCATACATCAAGTGACACGTGGTGCCCAGATATTGGGCCACGTCAACAAACCATTAACCACTAATGGACACATGTCAAACAACCATTCGACCACACCTTCCAATCAGCATCTGCCACATCACCACCTGACACGTCATCATATGGTCTATACGGCCCTGCCACGTCAGACTGTACGGACTGTATAGTCAGCATCAATTTTTTTTTTCCTATTTGACTTGAAGAACAGATCACTATATCTCTCGCTCCCAACATCCGTTTGAGACGAAACGAGTTGTGTTGGGTTCACAATGAATAGGAATACGCTCTCGCCCAGTTTGAAGTGATTCCGAGCACTTTGATTTTTTGAGCAAAATTTGATCCCCTGATCAAAGTTGGTCTGGAGGAGACATCAGGACTTGGTTGTATCCTGAAAAACCATCCAATAAGGATAGTATTTCAGAACCAGATACCCGTTGAAGGATCTGTTCCATGGGTGGGACAGGGTAGTTGTCTTTATCAGACGCTCTATTAAGGTTTCAGAAATCGACGCATAGTCAGATTTCACCACTCTTCTTCTGGACAGGGACAAGGTTAGAAACCCATTGCATGTGCCTAACTGGGAAAATTATCTTAGCATTCAGGATTTTATTTAATTCTTTTTTGACGGTCGGTTTGAGCTTAGGGTGCATTTTTCTTAACTTTTGTTGAAATGACAAGGTTTGGGGTTTCATAGGAATGACGTGTTGTATGATGTTAGGGTCAAAAGTTTTAAGGTCGTCATACATCCATGCAAAACCATCTTTGAATTCCTTAAACAATTTAATAAATGCGGTTTTTTCTTGTTCATAACACCCCACCCCTAAATTAATGCACTGTGGATTGTCATTAGTTCCCAAGTTTACTTTTTCATATGATAACGAGGAACTATTGGTTTTACAGTTGACCGATTTTTTGAATTTGTCTTGAAGATCGTAAATTTTTTCTAATCTAACTACAGATTTAGGTATCAAATTTACCATGTCCGATGAAGATTCAGGAGATCTCGGATCTGGTATTATCGTGAAATCGCGCAGATTGTTGTCATGAGTGCATTCGTCGATCACCGCGCCTTGGAAAGTTTCTTCCATATGTAGGAAATTGATAATTTGTTGATCGTCGTCGAAAACTCTCCAATTCGTAATGTTGTCGGGAACGGATGGCCTGAACAACAGTTCGACGGAGAATGCATTTGGGGACAATCCTTCTGTAGGAAAGAGTTTGGAATCTACGTTAGCTAATAAATCAGCTTCATAATTATTCAATCTAGGAACAAAATTTATGTTGAAAGCAGAAAATTTATTCATTAAATTCCATACCTCAGATTGGTAGCTTTTAAGATGCGGAGACAGACAGTGGATAGAATCTCTTACCTATCTAACCACAATTTTCGAATTGCCAAAGACAATCAAATTTTGAATGTTCATATCTAATGCTTTTCTGAGGCCCTGCAATAAAGCCTCATATTCTGTTGTGTTATTAGTACATTCAAATTCTAGCCTACATGCAATCAGGGTTTTGTTACCTACTGGATCAATAATAATGCAACTCGCACCAGCTCCTTCCTTGGACTTTGACCCGTTAAAGTAAAGAGACCAAATTTAATTTTTATCGGGTGCATGAGACCATTGTGTAGAAACTGCTGGCTGCATATATGCTACCACCTCAGACTGTTGTTCCAGGTTAGTGATAGCTGAAGTCTTGGCCATGAAATTTCTGAAAAAGGTATCCATCCCTTGTATTTCGGGTGAATCAACAGAAGGTGTAAATGGTTCGTTGGGATCATTTAAATCTATGACCGTGAGATTTAGGTAGCGTTCACGATTTACCTTGATTTTGTTGGGCTTGCTGTTCTCGGGCAGCCGTAGGTGAGACCAATCTGTTGCGAAATAGCTGTGTAGTTTCTCTGACCAGTCTCTGCTTAAAAACAAACCATAAACTTCTGGAATATCCACAACAATAATATCAATCACTTGATGAACTTTGGGGTTAGATGATAATCTTATAAGCACATTCCTTAATTCGCCTATAAATTTAACACTAGTTCGATCAAGTTGGATGATTTTTAAGGTGGATGGTTCAACTTTAGCATTAATCTTTTGATACACAGACCATGGCATTACATTGGATGACGCTCCTGAATCTACCATACAATTGTGCACGTTCCTATTAAATATTTCGAAAGTTAACAAAAATGGAGGTATATTTCTGCGAGTACCAATGGTGGGAGCTTGTGGCTTTTTACTCGTAGCCTCTAAAGATAATTTATGTACATTTGTTACATTATTTATAGGAAGGATTCCATTCTAGTGAGGATCATAATTATTCTTAGCGGAAGTCTTCTGAGGAACTTTGTTTTGAACAACCTTGTTACTTGTTTAATTACTGTTTTTTCTATTCTCTGCGATATTCTGTAACATTTTTTGTAGCGGAAACAAAAATTTTAATAATTCATAAACATAAATGTTAGCCCTTAAGTTTTTTATATCTTCAACTAAATCATAATCTAAGTTGGGGTTTACATGACTCTGTTTAGTCTCAACTAGTTTAGATTGTTTGGGGAGCAAATTCGTAGTGTTTTCGGAAGAAGGTTTGTTGGTTGTCTTACTCCTAGTATTGTAGGGAAGTACCATCTCAAAATTATCTTGAAAAATTCTATCCGAGAAGTGTCCAAAAATGTTTGGAGAAGATTCTTCTGCTTCAACTGTCTCTTGTTCAACTACTTCCTCAGGGATCTCAGGGGGCATCAAGTTATCTTGGGCTTCTATAATTGTTTGAAGGGCGAATTGTAGACTTTATAGATTCAGGCCCTCAATATTTGGATTAGGTCGTTTGGTGGGAAAAGGCTCCCTAAACGGGGGTTTGTAAGGTTCTTTTCTCGAAGAAGCTTCTTTGACTGTCCTTTTCAAATCTATAACTTGATTTGATAGTTTTTGAATGACTTTTGTTAAGTTTTCTAAATCTGAGCTTCCAGGTTGTGTTTTATTTTGAGCAGGTCTAGGGAGGATTTCGATTTTCTTTTTGGAAGATGAACTAGTCTCTATTTCATTGCCAGTAGTGTCTTTTAAACTAAGGATGTCTTTTTCAATATGACTAGCCTCTTCGAAGGCCTCTAATAATGTGGCATTCTTAGATCGCTTTACCGAAATTGCTATACTTTGATGCAAGGCTTTAGTATAGTATGCTATGATAAAATTCTCAGCAGGCATCGAATCTGTAGGGATTCAGTTCTTTAGTGTTAAGAATATTTGGTTAAAGTCTTTGCTTTTCTCTTTGGGATTCATTCTTAGGCTAGAAATCTCCATGACTAGAACTTCTGGAGACTTATCGTCTCCAAACTTCTCATGAAAGCAGGATTCGAACTTTTCCCACAACACAATGGTATGGGGTTGCTGGGAAAAGTACCAAGTAGATGCATTGCCCTCGAAAGTATAAGGGAACAACGTACAAACTACGTCTTCTTGCTCGACATTACGAAGTCTAATGGCTAACATAAAATATTTAATGTGATCTTCGGTGATCTGTTTAGAGTCAGGGTCAAACTTGGGGAGCCACTTATCCAAATGTTTGGGTAAGGGATGCTGAGGCCCGGGTATGGCTACTGCATCTTCGTCGAGCCAGGGTCTAGTAGGATTGTTCTGGTTGGCCATTAGTGTAGGCGGTGTGGAAGTCTGAGAAGAGGAACTGCCTTCGTCAGAATAATCTTCTCTAGAAGAATAAGGAGATGATGGAGGTGGTGAGGGTGGTATTCCAGATCCTCCTACAGCGGGAGTGAGGATTGGATATGTAGGGTTTAAAGTGAGGCTAGTGCCTCCAAGTTGTTCTCTGATATCAGAGAAATCTAATGGTTGGTCCAAAGGTCGATTTGGTTGCCTTAAACGGGTGAAGGCACTATGTGTTCTTATGAGAGATTGTCGGACAATCTCCTATACGTCACCACCTGTAGGATTTGGGGTTACTGGTTCAACTATGATCCGTAAATCGTCCTTTGATGTGGTTTCTATTTGAGGGGGGATGTTGTCATTTGAATGACTTCTTGTCACTATAGGTGAGCGGTTGGGTGGTGGAGGAGTCTTACGACTGCCTCGTGCCATTAATAATTTTCAGGCCCTCCTTCTAGCGCCATTTGTTGACGGGCAAAATTGACCGCTCGTAAACTGGAAGAGTGAATCCGGTCCGGGGTTGTCTAAATAACCTAAGCCGTTTGGAATGATCCACTCCAATGGGTTCAACGGCTCCATTGGCCGATCTAAGTCCTAGGAAAATGAAAGAAAAACTAAGCTAAAGAAACTAATCTAAGTGAAAAAGGAGCTACAACAAACTATATACAGATCTAATATATATATATATATATATATATATATATATATATATATATATATATATATATATATAGTTCACTAACTAATATTATAAAACAATCATTCTACTTATTTAAATGTGCAGCTATCAATAGAATTAAATCTCAATTATATATGTACAGTATTTACAGAATACAAAGTTTTATCGAAATTTGCAAAAGCATTTGTAAATTGTCTTATGACAACGAAGCTATTATTTTTTATTTTTATAATTTTTTTATGAGAAAGGAATAAAATGCAATCTATCTAAGCTAAGAAATAACATAACAATCCTAACTGTAAATCTAAACTATAGAGATGAACAATGGAACGTGTTAAGATTACAAGAAATTTATATATTAATTAACTAATGGAATAACACTAAAAAACTGACCTGTAGAAACGCTTCCTATTTGTCCTATTCACAATACTCGATTTAGCTGTTTGATGGGAGAAACCCACACCAGATTTTCCACAAGCTTCTCCTAAATAGGAAGCAGCAATGCTCTTTGAATATGAATGACACAACAAACAAGACATAAAACAACAACAATTTTATAGTTTACAGATCATCACATTTAGATAAATCCCAGTGCGAAGATTTGTACATAACTGTTCATTTAACAAAGAAGATAAAACTTCTATTCATTAAATTCAAACAGAGTGATTGTTTTGAGTAAAATGAGATACATAAAAAATGGACAGAATTTAAATCATAACGCATCAACATGTAACAAATCTTGATATCTAAAGTAGTCAATAATTTGATTACAAATTAAAATGCACAAAACTTCACTAAAAGTATGATAAATTGAAAGCTAAATCTATTACAAAACATCCACTTTCATTCGAGTTTGTATAATCATAAGTCCATAGTCTCTGTTCTCCCAACAATGATGGGTTCTTTACAAAAAATAATGAGCATATAAAGGCCACAGGATAAAACAATCCTTGTGGAAAATATCAATACTGTTTGCAAAAATCTGGGAACAATCTCCCAGATTCCTATTACTGCCTAAGACTAACAAACTAAACCAAAACTCTGTAACAAAAAGCATGTTCTAAACTGCCACAACATATCCAATTCCCATTGAAATTTGTGTGTACCTATAGATGGACAAGAGTAAACAATTTTAGATAGTGTTTTAATTGTAAAATCAATAAAAATCCAAATTTTATGACTAGCTACAGAATCTCACGATTTTGTAGATGGTCATATTTACAAACAAAACCATTTTGAATTAATCCAATGATAACCGTAATGTATGCGATCTATCAAACAAACCCTTAAATACTAATTCAAAGAAAAGAAAATCATTCACGCTAAAACAAACCAAATCTTTTATGCCAATTCAAAACTAACATAATCGTTTTTGAATCAATTCAAACAAAATAGAACTATATTCGATTTATCCAACAAATCTTTTATACTAATTCATAGAAAACACAATCGTTTATGCCAATTCAAAACTAACAGAATCATTTTTGAATCAATTCAAACAAAACAGAACTATATCAAACTAATTCTGAGCAAACACAATCGGCTATGCTAATTCAGAACAAAACAAATCATTCAAAAATCAATGTTGAAATAACATACCTTTGCAGTAGGGATATGATTCGGTCAAGACAATTTCGAGTTAACAGTGGTAGTGGCTGCTTCAACATTTTTGAACATGATAGAACCCGTGGTGTTTTGCCTCTTATCGTTGGCTTGCAGTCTATCATTTTCCTTAGACAACACAGTCACCCGGTCCTCTAAGGACTTAATTTTGGATTGGAATATAGGGACATCTGTATAGTATCGTTTGAGCCAAGAGTTGCATTGAGTGCACTGTGTTTGATCGGGCCGTGGCATTACAGGTGAGGCATCTTTTAAATTACTAGGGGTTCCACTGTAAAACTTGATTCTGGGGAAGTTAGGGTCATCCTTAAGGCACAGTGGGAGGTTGGATACATAGTCATAGGGTTCAATAGAACAGAGGCCATGAGAGTATGGGTACTCCTCAGTCAAAAATCACTCAATCTCAGAATCCGAGTTTTCACTCAAAACAATTGACTTCTGGTCAGTGTTTTGTTTGGGCTTGTTACGAGCACATCTAGATACCCATCATGCAACCTTCTTACCTTTGTTGCTGAAATCTGTATTACCCTTGCCCTTTTTCCTTACAGGCCTCTTAACAGTCTTAGCATTGTCTTTCGAACATGGGCTAAGCATGGTGTCGGGTAGGCCAACGTTGGGGTAGGTCAAGGGTTTGACAGCGGGTAGGAGGGTAGGAGGTGGCACGACAGGCCCGACAAGGGTTTTGGTGACCACAGTCTTGTCCACTTGACCACATTCAAGAGGGAAAATCCATTCCTCAATAAGAAAACTTCCCAACAGTCACCACTCAAACTCAAATGATGAACAATCATGATTTTAATCAAACAGTGATGGAATAGGCTGGAGTCGGCCTTTTCCCTTTTATAACGTTTGGCCATTTTATATAGACTACGAAGGAGGTAGTGAGGCATATTCAAAGGGAAAGATATGAATTTCATAAGCAACCAGAGATGGAAAAGAAACACTAAACCATATCTACCTTCACAAGTAACAAATTACTTAATAATGGCCAATAAATCATGCCAACTAGACTTAAGGGCAGTGACTAGCATACCTTTGTCACAGCTGACAATTTTCCTCGATGTAAACAGGAGTGGCCATGGCACTTCATCCACCTTCGAATTCTTAAACCACCTCTCCCATTTAGCTGGCAAACCCGTGGCTGAGCTGAGGAATTATTCGTTCAGTTCAAGTTGGATGTCCCCAACTTTGGCCCTGCATCCATCGAATGTGAGGGAAAAATACTGGGTGACCTCAAGGTTGACACCTTCAATTTTTTTGATAAAAGCTAACCACCCACTACTCTCCAGGTCGTCACGAGTGTTGTCGAATAACAATAGCGTTTGGACGCCATTAGGTTCTATGCGCACTACATGGGCCATAGGAGAGAGCACACAGTCAGCAGGGTAAACGGTGAAGAGGTTAGACAGGGTAGACACAGGATCAAATCCCACAGTTTCCTCAAAACAAACAGAGGTAGCCCAAGATGCAAAGTAGATGTTTGATGCCTATGCGTGCGAGGGTGGTGGAATGAAAATAAACCATGCAAAACATTCATTTTGATATGTACAATCGACAACGCCTTGGTAATTCAAATCATTCACATCACAATCCAAAACATTGTAAACCAATTATCAAATGGACTATTTGAAAATCATAGTGTTCATAACCAACAATAGGCCCGTATATTAAATCAACAATAGTGTTTGTATGATTCAAAGAAACCATTACATCGACCATTGCACCATGGATTTAATCACAATGTTAATGCACTCTCATGAAACCATTGCACCAAGGAATTTGATCAAAGACAATAAAATATCATGCCACTATTGTATCAAGGATTCAATCAAAAACACCAGAACTCATTGCATCACGAACTTATAAATTGAAACCATATTAACAAAAATGCAAAGTGAATAAAGGTTTGGTGTCTTGCCAATTGTATGACCATTATTGAGTTAGAGGTAAAAGAGTCATGACGACATAAACAAAAAGATCTGTAATAATCCAAAGATGATTTTAATGCCATCGATATGACTTGCAAATCAAGGTTTTCACGCTTGCAGTCGTGAAAATGAAAACGAAAGGAAGGTGTGCGAATAGTGCCGTTTTGTTTTAAAGAATTGCGACGAGTATTGAGGGTTCAAAACCCTTGTGTAGGTAACTTGTAAGGAAATGATAAAATTGCAAAATGGCTTCCAACAATGGCGACACACTGGTAGAAGCAGTTATTTCTACCAAAAGAACTAATCCAGATTAGAATAATTAGAATAATTCTAACTCAAAAACAACCAAAAAATTGTTTAAACATCATCAATAATCAATAGAATTCCAGTTGTGCTTAAAAGATGAAAACTGATAACAGTCTCAAGACAAGCGAGTCATGATATTAAAGATAAATCTCCAATACTGTTGACAGAGCCACTGCTTCCAGCAGGCATCCATAGCCTTGACAGGGTTGCCATTTAACCCACTCTGATATCCGTATCCTGCCAAGAAGTTCCAGATAAGAATAAAGGACATTTTAAGGTCAAGAGATTCCATATTTGCAAATTTTCATATACCCGACATTGCTTCGCTGCCAGCGGGCCTGTTCAGTACCCCGACAAAGTTGTATTGGCATCGTGCATGCATTTAACCACTGCCAGGAGACCTGTTCAGTATCCCTACGGGTTTACAAGCACGCCCCACAACTCTTTTATGATTTATTTAGTTTTTAAAGATATATAATTGAGCGGGGTGACGCTGAAAATTATGATATTTTAGACTTATTTTTCAGACCTTGAAGAATTTTTTTAAACTATCCTTCATTAAGATTTAGAGATGGCTTGTTTACCAAACTGACCTTCAAAAACATGGAGGCATCTTTTGAGTTATTCCCTTAAGGAACAGGGACAACGTAAGAACAAAATGGATGATCGTGACAGGCTTCAGTTACAGATTGAAATCAATAAACTTCTTTCAAACAACAGGCTTTTCTCAACATGGCTGTAAATTTCAGAAGTATATTATAATTGATGTTTAGACAACTTTTCAACAATCATTTCAAGGAAATAATTTTCTATTTTCTTCGCCTGAACAGTTCATAATGCAGGTATGTGTATTTCCAAAAGAAAAAACTGATAAGCGTAAGGGAAAAATCAAAACCAAAACAGTAAAAGAAAAGAAAACAAAAGAAAAATATTTACACAATATACACAGGGTTGTCATCAAGCGAAATATATTTTCAAAGCTTGGCCATTCACCGGATAGGTGTATGGCTGTCCCTCTAGACTCTGTAATCGGAAAGAGTTGGGACCCAATTTCTCAGCAATTAAAAACGGTCCTAGCCATAAGCTCTGAAAATTCGTATGCTCTCCCTTTCCCTCATGCGGTTTGTCCCATTTCAACACAAGGTAACCTACTTCAAAGTTCCTATCAGAGGCAGAGTTGGAATTAAACCATCTTTTGAACACTAGTTGATGTTGATCTAACTTACGTTTAGCTTGAGCCCTGACATCTGCTAGTTTGATTAAAACGTTAATTCGATTCTCCAAAGGAGGGCAGTCTTCTTCTTGTATTTTCTGTGATAACTATAGTGAGGGAAGAAGAATATGTGGTGGCAGAATTGCTTCTCTGTGATAGACGAGAAAGAAGGGAGAGTTACCTAAAACAGTTTTCGGTGTTATTCTATCAGCCCAGATTGCGTTTAACAGTGCATTATGCTAATTTTTGTGATTTTCAGATACCGTTCTCTTGATGATTTTAATCATATTCTTATTTGTTGATTCTGCCAATCCATTGCCTCGAGGGTAATAGCTGGAAGAATACTTCAATTTAATTCGTTTTTTTAGAGCGAACTCGCTCATCTCAAGAGACAAAAAATAAGAAGCGTTATCGAATACTAAACAGTCAGGGATACCAAAACGAGTAATAATATTTGAATTTAAAAAGGCAATTACCTGACTGGTATTCACTGTTCTTAATGCGGAAGCTTCAGACCACCTGGTGAAGTAATCCATGGCTGTTATGATAAAATTATGCTGCTGTGAGGATGGCAGATTGATTGGAACTATAATTTCCAGACCCCACTTCTGAAAAGGGGAGTCTACTGAAACAGGCTGCAAAGGAAAGGCTGGTTTCTGTATCCGCCCAGATGCCTTTTGACAAATAATACACTTGTGACACAAGGTGTGAGCATCTCTAAAAAGAGTAGGCCAGTAATAACCTTCTCTTAAAACTTTATGGGAAGTGGTATCTCCACCAAAATTCCCACCAACTTCCCCTGCGTGCAATTCTAGCAAGACCTTTTCTGCTTCATTTTTCTCAAGACAGCGCATTAGTACTCCATCAAAATTTTGACGAAACAAAATACCATTAATCAACTGAAAGGAGACAGATTTTAATCTTAACTCTCTTCTTTTAGTGGGATCCAGGTGACGAGGGGCTGACCCATGTTCAAGACAGAATTTTATATCGTCATACCAGGGATTGACAAAGTTTTGTGCACAACAGATTGAATTTTGATTGTGCTGCCCTAGGATTGACAAATCATTATCTTCTTGATGTCCTACTTCTGAATCAACAACTAACTTGCATAACCCTTGGCCTCTCAATATTTGAGCTGGGATGATTTCTATGTCATACTCTTGCAAGGAGGTAACCCAGTTTTCCCTCTTTTCACCTAGTTCTTTCTGCACTAACAAATTTCTGACGGTTGGGTAAGGGACAATAATTTTCGTCCTAGATTTCAAAAGATAAGATCGGAAGTGCTTGACTTCTTTAAAAACAACATAGGCTTGCTGATATCCCACTGGGTAATTAAGTTCCACGCCTTTGAAAGCAGATCTCATAAAGGCAATGGGTACTTCATTGTTTTTAGCATTCTTTTGATTTAGGACAACAGCGTAGGAGCGGTCAGAAGCAAAAGTGTAGAGCGTAAAGTCTTGCGAAAAGTCGGGGCTCATGAGAGAAGGAGCATCTATTATGGCCTTTTTTATTGAATTTAAAGCTTGGTTTTCTAAGGGTCCCCAATGATATTATGCATCTTTCTTAATTAAATTATGTAAGGGTCTCACCATTTCGGAGAAACTGGGGACGAATCTCCTGACAAAGTTTATCTGGCCTAAGAAAGATTGCATAGAATTTTTATGCGAGGGAGGGGAAGATTTGAGATGACTTGATTCCTTCTAGGGTCAATAATCATCCCTTTGCTTGACATAATAAATCCTAAGAGTTTACCTTGTTCTACTACGAAGATGGATTTTTAGGATTCAAGGAAATGTCATACTTACGACATCCCTGTAGAACGGCTCTCAAATAAGTTAGATGATCATTTTTGTTTTTCAAAAATATAGTAACATCTTCTACATAAACTACGACAGACTGATTGATTAAGCCTTGAAAATCAATGTCCATTAGTCTGTGGAAAGTGGCACCGACATTAATGAGTCCAAAGGGCATTTTCATATAAGCGTAGGTGCCCCATGGAGTGAGGAAGGTAGTTTTAAGTTGGTTTGGAGGAGACATCAGGACTTGGTTGTACCTTGAAAAACCATCCAATAAGGATAGTCTTTCAGAACCAGATACCCGTTGAAGGATCTGTTCCATGGGTGGGACATGGTAGTTGTATTTATCAGACGCTCTATTAAGGTTTCAGAAATTGACGCATAGTCGGATTTCACCACTCTTCTTCCGGACAGGGACAAGGTTAGAAACCCATTGCGTGTGCCTAACTGAGAAAATTATCTTAGCATTATGGAGTTTATTTAATTCTTTTTTGACGATCGGTTCGAGCTTAGGGTGCATTTTTCTTAACTTTTGTTGAAACGACAAGGTTTGGGGTTTCATAGGAATGACATGTAGTATGATGTTAGGGTCAAAAGTTTTAAGGTCATCATACATCCATGCAAAAAAATCTTTGAATTCCTTAAACAATTTAATAAATGCGGTTTTTTCTTGTTCAGAACACCCCACCCCTAAATTAATGCACTGTGGATTGTCATTAGTTCCCAAGTTTGCTTTTTCATATGATAACGAGGAACTATTGGTTATACAGTTGACCGATTTTTTGAATTTGTCTTGAAGATCGTAAAATTTTCTAATCTAAATACAGATTTAGGGATCGAATTTACCATGTCCGATGAAGATTCAGGAGATCTCGGATCTAGTATTACCATGAAATTGCGTAGATTGTCGTCATGAGTGAATTCATCGATCACCGCGCCTTGGAAAGTTTCTTCCATATGTAGGAAATTGATAATTTGTTGATCGTCGTCGAAGACTCTCCAATTCATAATGTTGTCGGGAATGGATGGCCCGAATAACAGTTCGACAGAGAATGCATTTGGGGACAAGCCTTCTGCAGGAAAGAGTTTGGAAGCTACGTTAGCTAATAAATCAACTTCATAATTATTCAATCTAGGAACATAATTTATGTTGAAAGAAAAAAAATTATTCATTAAATTCCATACCTCATATTGGTAGCTTTTAAGATGTGGAGACAGATAGTGCATAGAATCTCTTACCTGTCTAACCACTGTTATCACTGAAATTTCGTCCGCACATGGCGACAAGAACTCAGCATCGTCAAACAGGAATGAAGTCATTCATGGCACTTAATTAATTTCACAGCATTGCAAAAGGGTCAAAAACTATACAAAGTAACCAAAAATTGAAGGGCGCTTTACAGAAGTTGGGTGCGTGCGCATATGCGCGGAACATGAGCGTACAATGCGCGCATGCACGCACAACGCGCGGCTGTTGGCGCAAAAACCCGCGCACCTGCTAAACGACACATTTATGGAATTGGTCGGCCTCTCAACCAGTAATGGATCAGCTCCCAAGCCGATTTGACTCCCAAATCTGAGCTGAATCCGCATGGTAGGCTGGTCAAAGACCTAATTAAGCCCTAAAGAGCCCCTTTTCACACCTCAAAGGAGTTACATAATCACCCAATGCTATGCTATAAAAAGCCATGAAGAAACATCATTTTCTCAAGGAATTTCATGTAATGTTATGCTGCTTAGATTGTTTTGAGGACTCACTCCTTGGCAATAACACATTAGCACCATTTCATTGAGCCATTCACCTCTCCATTGAGTGAATGTGCTTGGAGTTCTTTCACCATCATTCTCATTTTCTTATTGTAAGGAGAGAAAGTTTGTGAGGGCACAAGAGCCTTCCATTGGAGGAAGAAGGAACCACAGTTCCCTTTATTCATTGTGCTTTGATTTCATCAATTGATCAGCCTAAAAACATTGGTGATATTGGTCTTGTTGTGATTTTTATTTCTTTATCCATATGTTCATAGTTTTAGTTTGTTTTAATTTAATTCTTGTTTATAGTTTTGTTGTTCTTTTTCTAACCCTTTCCTCTACAGATGTCATGCCCAGCAAGACCCAATTGGGCATGTAAGAACCCTTTATTTGCTCATCAAGTGATGAATTGGGTGCAAACAGATTGGCGACCATATTGGGGACTAGGTATCAATTCCTTCCTCATTTGGGTTTATTTTGCTTTCCTTTTGCTTTCATTAACTTGCAGGTGCACAAACCGGCCTCTGCCGACCTGCTAACCAGTCAATTCAAGGGAAAATTGAGAGAAATCCATCCGGATTTACTCTCTCGGCCGTTTTCCACAGGCGCACGGTTATTTCACCCCACAGTCGTGCATCGGACACGCAGGCGCTTTGACTGCATTCTAGCTTTGCGCGCATGCGCCTGTTCTATCCATTCGAAACGCGCATCAATGCTTTGTGCGCGCCTATCTACACTAGAGGCCGCGCATCTGAACTAAATTTTACATTGTAAGGTCTTGGGATGTGGGGAAAGTCATTTTCCTTGTTAAGAATGATGATATGCATGCTCTAAATACTGCACCACTTAGGCCCCTCAACTTATAAAGGGGATAGTCAAACAAACATAGGCACTTAGGTGGATAAAAATCATTTTCCCTTATTTTTTTTTTTCCACGTGGATGGCTTGCTTTGATTTATAATCTAAGTTGGACAATCATACTTAATCACACCTAATTCACATTTGGGACTAGAAATTGAAGTAACAATATTTACTATGCTCTTCTCTTGCGCCATCAAGCGATCTTGAGAATTAGAAAAGGATTGCGAAAACGATCTCATCTCCCTTTAAATTTCAAAACTTTTAGGAGAGGACAAAGGCCCTTTGTGGGACCCCTCTTAGTTTCATTTTTCAAAACATATCCTAAAATTGTAACGGGCCCATACATACCCACATGTCACAAAAGTAGGATAGTGGTTGCAATTTTGCTTTCTTAGATAAAAAAACTAGGAGAGTTTAAAGGTTTGTAACGGGCCCACACATGCCCACATGTTCAATCTAGGATAGTTTCATTCTTTTTTTTAGATTAACTCACACATAGGGAGTTAAAGGATAGTAATGGACCACATGTCCACATGCTATTTTCCTAGGGCTTTTAAAAATTCCACAAGGTTGTACCAATGACATCTAGCTAATTAGGTAATCACACTCTTGTAAGGACCAAGAGAAGTCCACATGCAGCAAGGTGACATCTAAATAACTAAAACTTGGCGCACTTTCACTCACACACAAAAGTCACTTGTTCACTCACATAGCCTCTTCTCGAAATGTGGAGGTCTAAGTAGGTTTCCTCCAAAGGGATTATGAAAACACCCCATCTTTTCTTGATAGGACTATCCACTCCCACTTTTAATCAAACAAGGTTGGTTTTCACCCCCAGCCTCACAAAACAACATCATCTAAAATATTTCTAAAACCTCACTAAGTTTTCCTCCACAGGAGGTGCCAAAAGAAGATTTTAGTCTAGGTAGGATTTCGGGGATAGGCATCCAAATAACTCCCCGTGATCTAGTTCTCACGTTTTCAAACATAGAGGTTGACAAATAGGGAACTTCAAAATCCTCCAAGTCCAGTGTTCCAATCACCATAAGGCAGGGAGATACCCGTGAAGGGTCGAAGGTCGAGGTCCGGTTGTT
>JZKD02S1674011.1:306880-331542 GCA_000966675.3 Picea glauca
TATTGGGAAGTATCGCCATCTCTTTCGGGATATTTCCCCCTCTACCCCTCATTATAACCAGTTATTTCATCCTTCACTAGTGTCTCTTCCGGTGACTTCAGACCCCACTGTTGAGTACTATTGAAAGGTCCAGTGCTATTTGAGAGGAAGGACGTTACGTCTTCTAGTACACGAGCATTTGCTTTATTTTTTATTCCCCCACGCGGACAAAACCCTCTTACCCACATATATGCTTCTTTTTCATTTATGTATGATGCACATATGATTACAGTTTGACTTTGATATATATATTGTGTAAACAGTTACAAAAAAAGACTCTTGTTTCTATATTTCTCTCACCACTTTGTGCACACATTCACGCAACTAGTCTGGCACCATTGGGGAACCACAGAACCCCCGTCGATCACGACGCTTGTTCAACCTTTCTCCTATATTAGGAGGAGTATCTGGTTGTACCCGCTCATCGGTACCTCCTTCACACACTCCTGTGAGTGCCACTATCTTAGGATCAACTTTGCTCCGTTCTACATTACTTGGGTCAAATTCCCAAGTCCATACAGTCACTCGCTCTCCTTTGCACATTAGCGGGGGACCCACTTCCTCTCAAGGAGGGAGAACCAACCCACCTAGTCCCCATCAAGGGTCAGGTTCACAAACACTATGGCTGGAGCTAACCCTCCCACCCCACTACAGATTCCATACTTGGCCTCTCTCAACATACCGGATCTCACCAAGCTTACCAATGATCCTATATTGCATGACGCCACGTGGCCTGCAATGCCAACCAAATTTCCTTCAGACATACCAAAGTTTGAAGGAAAGGCAGGGGATGACCCCACCAACCATGTCATAACCTTTCATCTATGGTGTTCTTCCAATAGCATTATGGATGATTCCGTCAGACTGCGACTATTTCAACGCACACTCACTGGCCCATCAGCCAAATGGTATGTCGAAGAAAAATCAGGGTCCCATACGACCTTTGAGTCCTTGGCCAAAGCATTCTTAACTTTCTTCCAATTATCCATCCACCATGACAATGGTCTAGAACCATTGTCTAACTTCAAACAGACCTCATCCACCCACATCACTGACCACATTCATGAGTGGTGTAGGCGACATAGTTTGTGTAAAGCAGAAACCACCAAACAATAATGTCTTGACTGGTTTCTTAGATCACTTGTCGCTCTCCTTGGTAAAGATGTAGCTTCCACCTTCCCACAATCTGAAGAGGAAGCCATCAGCAAGGCTCAACAATATGACCTCATTTATGCATAGTCAGGGTACTTATACACGGTACTTCCTGATCTTCTTAAGCCAGTGCCATTTGGCCAAGACAAACCTGGGATGTCACACTCAGCAGACGAACTAATAAGTGCCACCACACACCATAGTCCACAAACCCAACCACCACCGATGTATGGAACACCTCAATACCCGCCTGCATATGGGGGCACTCCTTATTACCCCCCACCACCTTATCAACAACCATATCTGGTTGCTATACCTCCACCTATCAATGGACCACCACAGGCACCTCCCATACATCCACCTCTTCCATCCACTAGTGGTACTCCCTCAACATCAGCTTATATTACTAGTGAAGGCGCTACACCTTCCTATGTACCTTATAGATCAGTACCACCACAAAATCCATACTTTCTGTTTTTAGGTTCTCCACAACCCATGGCTCCCCCACACCCACATGCGGGGGTAAATTTTGTTCAACCTTCGGCTGCTCAACAATATCAAAATTTCGAACAGTTGAACACAGCAAACCCAACTCATTCTTCGAACAATGCTAGGAAGAAAGGACGAAACAGGAATAACAATAACCTGGGTCAAGGCGAGAATCAACCCCCACAACACCAACCCACTGGGGGCAACCAGAACCAAGGGAACCAAAAACCCCAAGGGGGAAATAAAAACAAACGCCCAGGGTGAAATAATGTTAAAACCATCCACCCTTGTTCTCTTTGTGGCGAGTTCGGTCATTACACTCACCATTTGCCCCAGATCGCTGATTTCAAAAGGTTGGAAGACTCGGGTAGTCTTCCCCATACCCCTGCACAAACTACCCCTCAGCAGGAACCACAACAATATGTGCAACAACCCCCTCCCGCCGTGCTGCAAAACCCTATCCCACATCAAGGCGTGATAAACACCCAACATGAAACGCAACACCCCCCACCTTAGGTGGGCCAATACCACAACCCTAACAACCTAGCAGACGTACAATTCTCCTCACCAGTGAAGAAGAAATCCTTCTGCAAACACGGAATCGGAAATATCCAGCTGAGTCTACTCCTATCTCTCCAGAGACAAAGCCTATATCAATAAGACCCCCATTGGTGATCCCTCGCCCTTCCGCCAAACCACCATTACACATCCCTCACATCCCCTTGTGTAGGAATTTTCACAATCCACAGGCCAGGGCCGCTCATAATTATAGCTTGGTTGACGACTTAGCACAATCCCCGACTGCCATGTCAGTCTTGGAAGTCCTCGAGACTTGTCCAACACAACGGAAATCACTACTTTCCGCCTTGGGGGAAGTCGACCCTGCTGATACTCGACTCATCACCTTTGACCTTGATAGCTGTGAACCTCATCTTCCCACCTTGGTTGCTATTCAACTACCAGTAAAAATACGAAACATCACCGTCCATCGGTGTATCATCGATGAGGGTGCATCGACATGCATCATTTCCAAGACTGTATGGAAGAAGCTTAGTTCCCCGAAACTCATACCCTCCACCATCACATTAAGAGCTTATGATGGACGACGATCATCTCCTGAAGGGCTCTTCCAAAATGTCCCCGTTGAACTCAGAGGCAAAACCGTTCTCATTGATATTGAAGTTATCGATGCTCCGCTCGATTACAATATCTTGTTCGGACGTAGATACATGTATGCTATGAAGGAAGTAGCATCATATGTCTTTCGCACAATCATGTTCCCCCATAATGGAAAGATTGTGACCATCGACCAAGTCTCACATTATGAGCCAAACCCCTCTGCCAATATCGATAACATTCTTCCCCTCATTCACACCAACCCGGACACATATCCACTCATCGAGATGGGTCCTGGGATTTTCAAAGATCCATCCTTATTAGGTACATACCACGGAGAACCACCACTCCTTCCCCCTAATCAAGTATGCATCATCTCATCAAACGGAACTCACACGGAGGATACTTTTCCTCCTCAGGAGGCTTTCGTCATTCCTGACGTCTCATTAGTCACATAACCACTCCCACAGGAGCCTCCTACACACTCATCGACCCCTACGGTCCAAGAATCCACACCCCCTCAAGGGCCTAATCCCATTTGGGAGATAGTTCCCCGACCCCTCACTCAAATTCCCTTCTTTTACCCTCCACCCGGTATAGAAGCTTTCCAGGTAGCCGCAACGCTCACACTACCCAATATGGTGTTAGCAATCCCAGTGTGGTATTTACATCCACCTGAGATGGTCCGTCACCCACAGGAAGGCCTCCCCATGATGATTCCTATCCTCACCCCCACTACCCCCATACTCCCTACCCTCCCTGCTACAGCTGGGGGCAGGAGAAAGAAGAAGGAGCCCACAACTCCACTTCCTCCATGCATCCCACCACCTTGCACACTATGTGAGAAAGAGGGTCACCAAACCAACAATTTCCCATCACTACCAGAATTATGGAATTTGATTCCCCTCAATCAAACTCCCACAACACCCATCACTACTGCTAGCCCTACTACTACCACCCAACCTTCCAGTAGTAAAGGGTTGAGGACCAAATTCGCGTGTGTTATCTGTTTCGAGTATGGCCATTACACCCATCATTGCCCAGCACTGCCACGTTTTTGACAGACGTTAGCAACGGTACGCCAGAATTTCCAGAACAACCCACACCCTGCTACGTCCTCTTCAAACATCACTGACATTTGCTATGTCACCACTACAGTCAATGAACGTATGAGATGCCCTTGTTCTCTCTGCGATTAATTAACTCACTTTACATACCAGTGTCCAATAATCCTCGCATACAAGCAACATCAATTGACCCTGCGTCACCAACTCGCAGCGACGGTAATTGACATTACCTCCCCACTCGAGGATTTTCATGTCATTTCACCTGAACCTGAGGCACTCCCAACGCCTCCTTGGTTATTAGATGGCATATCTGAGGATTTACCCTGTAACCCACCCAACTCTCCTGTTCATTCCCCTATGGACAGTATCCATCCCACCACCACGGGTACCCCTCAGTGCTTATACATATGGTTCATGACGAGTGAACCCTCATCATTTGCTCGCACCACTCCCATTGCTTCCCCAGCAGGGGGAAATCACACTAGAGTTGAGATAACTCCTTACAACCCCTTATATTCCCATCATTTCCAATGCGACGAGGAAATAATGGAAGAGCTACACCGCCCAGACTCTCCCTGGGATGCACTACATCATCGTGCCCTCTTCCTTCCATAGGAAGACCTCATGCCTCCTAACCAAAAACCCATTTACGCGGTCGAAACCAAAGATTTTATCCCATCCGGGCCTATCAATTGGTTCAACAATCCCATTCCTGCCCCTGACGCCTTTGAAGAAGGTAATCTGGCTAACATTTCCCCCACCATCAAAATCGACATTTCCAGTAAAAATGGCGTTGTCAAAGAAATCATCATTGGAGCTACGTGCACTCCTCAGGAAATCGCCGCATATAAAACCCTCTTCTAGGAATAAAGGGATATTTTTGCCTGGTCATACACAGAGATGCCTGGCCTTGAATCGTCTATTATCGAGCATCGCATCGACACTTGGCCTGACATCACACCAGTTCGCCAAAAACAGCGACCGCTACACCCATCCAAAGCCGCGGCTATCAAAGCCGAAATAAACAAATTACGTACGGTCGGATTTATTTATCCCATCGCTTACACTTCATGGGTTTCCAACCCTATACCCATTGAAAAAAAACAAGGCACCATTCATGTCTGCACAGACTTTCGCGATCTCAATAATGCATGTCCAACACCTTTCATCGATCAAATTATCGACGACTGCGCCGGCCACGAGGCTCCCTCCTTTATGGATGGATTCTCTGGCTATAACCAAATTCAAATCCACCCAGCTGATCAATATAAAACTACATTCATTACCTTGTGGGGTACTTTCACATATCATGTCATGCCTTTCGGCTTAAAAAATGCTGGCGCAGCTTTCCAGCGGGCCATGACATACATCTTTCATGATCTGGCTTCAATCATCCTCGCCTACTTGGACGACCTCACAACTCGATCTAAGAAACGCACCCAACACCTCGATGATTTACGAATCATCTTTCAACGGTGCCGCCAGTATAACATCCGCTTGAACCCTCTCAAGTGTGTGTTCTGCGTCACCGCAGGGTGCCTCCTCGGTTTTATCATTTCCCAAAGTGGTATTACCGTGGACCCCCTTAAAGTCAAAGCCATTACCGAAATTCCACCTCCCTGGAATTTACGGCAACTTCAGAGCCTCCAGGGCAAAGCTAACTTTCTTAGACGCTTTGTTCCTGATTACGCCATCCACACACATGGTTTCCTTCATTTACTTAGTCACAACATCCCCTTTCACTGGGACGACTATGCCCAACAGTCGTTTGACGATCTCAAATCAGCGCTTTCAACTGCACCTTTAATTAGTGCACCTGACTATAATCGCGACTACATCCTCTACGTATCAGCATCAACTGTATCAGTAGCCAGCGTCCTCGTCCAGCTCGGAGATGAACATCGTGAACATGTCATTTACTATGTTAGTAAGAACCTCTCGGGCCCAACCTTGAAGTAAAAACACAAAGAGAAACTTTCTCTTGTTGTTGTCCTCGCAGTCCAGAAACCGCGCCATTACATTCTGATTCGCACCACGAAGGTCGTCGCCGATTCCAACCCAATGCAATATTTACTCAGCTGTCGCCAAGTTAATGACAAATTCGCTCGATGGATCATTATCATTCAAGAGTACGACCTCGAGTTCTCAACACCAAAGAGTAAGAAGGCCCTCTTTCTCGCCTAACTTTTCACGGCCCTTCCCTCTGGCACCACCAGTCCCCCCGTCAACACCGACTTTCCTGACAAACATCTCTTTTACATCGCCTCAGATGATCCCTGGTATGGTGACCTCCTCGTCTACCTATGAACTCAAAAGTTCGGTAACCATCTATCACGAGATGATCGTCGATGTATTCGCCATCAGGCCCCCCGCTACCTCCTCATCGGAGACATCCTATATCGGCGGGGCATCGGCACCATTCTTCGTCGTTGGCTGACTATTGACGAGGCCAGCAGAGTCTTAAATGACTGCCATAGCGGCACTTGTGGGGGGCACCTTTCGGGTATATCCATGGCTCAGAAGATTATCCGAGCCGGTTACTTTTGGCCTACCTTGTTTCACGATTGCATTCATGCCGTGAAACGATGTGAGCAATGTCATCTCTATGCCAACAAAGCCCGAGCTCCCCCCGCTCTTCTTCACCCTGTCATTACCGCGAGCCCCTTTTGTAAATGGGGAATCGACTTCATGACTTGTAATCCCCCCTCTAGCAATGGTCACAAATACATTGTTGTCTCCGTTGATTACTTCACCAAATGGGCCGAAGCTATGCCCACTTTCAACAACACCGCTGACACTGCAGTGCGCTTCTTCTTTAACCATGTCATATCCCGTTTTGGCGTACCACTCCAACTTGTTTCCGATCATGGGAAACACTTCGAGAATGAGATCTTCGTCGAACTCTCATCTCGGTTAGGCTTCTCTCACGAGTTCGCCTCACCATATTACCCTCAATCAAACGGGCAGGTCGAGGCAGTGAACAAAGTCCTCAAGACCATTTTACAGCGCACGGTTAATAAACATAAAACCAATTGGCATCATATGTTATTTTCCGCGCTATGGGCTTATCGAACGGTAGTAAAGACCGCTACAGGTTTCACGCCATTTCATCTAGTCCATGGGATCGAGGCAACTCTTCCCATCAAGTGCGAAATTCCCACCCTTCGCACCACAACTGAGCTATTACCTGACACTGCTCCAATGGAGCAGCGCTTGCTGAAATTGGAGTCGTTGGATGAATATCACCGATCTTCATTACAGAACAACGAGGCAGCTAAAAAATGATCCAAAGCTACCTTTGATCGCCATGTCAACCTTCGATCATTCCGCAAAGGCGACCTTGTCCTGGCCTATGATATCGCTCATGATACCTTTGGCCATGGAAAATTCTAATCACTTTGGCATGGCCCTTACATCATCCAACATTACCTCACCAAAGGTGCATACATCCTGGCCTCCCCCGAAGGCCTCTCTCTCAAGGAACCCGTCAATGGGTTATACCTCAAGAAATTTTATGCTTAGAAGTAGTCAAACTACTTTAGGTTATTTCTTTTTCTAGTATTTTTAATATTTTTTCTCTCACCTCTCTCGTCTAAACTATCCTTTGTGCTATTGACAGATGCTTCCTCCACTAGCCTACCACATTGGGTAAGCCGATGGCGCTAGCCGTTGGACACAAAATCTCGCTTCGACGGCTTGGGCTTTATATGCCCCCTCACATGAAATGCTACATTCTAGCGGCATCTGTTTGGGACCAGCAACCAACAACCAAGCTGAATATACTGCGGTCCTCGGCCTCTTGGCCGACGCCCAGTGTCATCATATTCGTCACCTTAGCGTCTTCCTTGACTCACAACTAGTCGTTCTCCAGCTCAATAATGTTTACCATGTACGCGATCCGTGCCTCTTTCACAAATACCTGGAGGTTAGATTATTATCTCGACATTTTGATTCCATTACATTTACACATATTCCAAGACAATTGAATCAAAAAACAGATGAAATAGCTAACATGGTGTTAGATTGGCATATATCACATCCAGCTACACATACATAGACATCTCATACATCCTGTCACAGCATATAGCTAGAATCGACAACATCATCATCAAAAACAAAAAACATATGTAAACAACATCAAGATCTCAAAAAGGTGTATACTCATATATATATATATATATATATATCAAGGCCTCTCCGGCCATCCGAATGGTCACATACAAAAAAATACATATGCCCGTAGGCCAGTGCCACACCTCAGTACAAAATCAGCTCACTAGCCTATATACAACAAAAAACCAGTATACATCATACATACATCAGGGTGCCTCTAGCGCACCCCCACCTGCTCCTCCCTCAGGAGGAGGTGGTGGCCCACGCCCACCTGCCCCAGGCGGTGGCGGAGGACCACCCATAGGACCCTCCTGCCCCAGCGGCAGGTGTCCACTAGTCATCGCGGCAAGCACAAAGGCTCGTCGCACTATACTCCGCCACGGTGGCGGTACACCTATACACTGCTCCAGGAACCCCTCGTCCTGGACGCAGATCCACATGCCCTCAGGCACATCCTGTAACACCGTCTCTAGATGACGACGTATATCATCAAAATCTACTCCGGCTGCCATTGGAGGAGCATGTGACGGCCCTGCACCAGGATCGTCAAACTGACATCTCCTCGCTGCCCTCTCAGGCTCTGCTGGTCGCCCTACGGCCTCATCCCATCGCCACCTCTCTCCACGTGGTAGTCTCTCTGGCTCTCACTGAACCGATGCTCTCTGCAACTCCACCTCGCACCCGCGAGGTGCCACATCTGCACATGCACCAAACAAAAACCATATCATTGGCGCCCTTTTTTCCATATCATGGTCAGGTATGCACGCGCATAGTCACATTTGTCAAATACATGCTCATATCTTTGATTCTCTTCAGATATAGTTCACTTTGGGTATTTGGTTTTTATGTGTGCAGGTACTCACTCATCGGTCACCGACATCCTCCTCTACAACTGTCATGCCCAGCAGGACCCAACTGGGCATGTAAGCACCCTTTATTTGCTCATCAAGTGACGAATTGGGTGCAAACAACCACGATTTCCGAATCGCCAAAGACAATCAAATTTTGAATGTTCATATCTAATGCTTTTCTGAGGCCTTGCAATAAAGCCTCATATTCTGATGTGTTATTAGTACATTCAAATTCTAGCCTACATGCAATCAGGGTTTTGTTACCTGCTGGATCAATAATAACACAGCCCGCACCAGCTCCTTCCTTGGACTTTGACCCGTCAAAGTAAAGAGACCAAATTTGATTTTTATTGGGTGCATGAGACCATTGTGTAGAAACTGCTGGATGCATATACGCTACCACCTCGGATTGTTGTTCCAGATTAGTGATAGCTGAAGTCTCGACCATGAAATTGCCGAAAAAGGTATCCATCCCTTGTATTTCGGGTGAATCAGCAGAAGGTGTAAATGGTTCGTTGGGATCATTTAAATATGTGACCGTGAGCTTTAGGTAGCGTTCATGATTTACCTTGATTTTGTTGGGCTTGCCGTTCTCGAGCAGCCACAGGTGAGACCAATCCGTCACGAAATAGCCATGTAGTTGCTCTGATCAGTCTCTTCTTAAAAACAAACCATCAACTTTTGGAATATCCACAACAATAATATCAATCACTTGATGAACTTTGGGGTTAGACGATAATCTTATAAGCACATTCCTTAATTCGCCTATAAATTTAACACTAGTTCGATCAAGTTGGATGATTTTTAAGGTGGATGGTTCAAATTCAACATTAATCTTTTGACACACAAACCGTGGCATTACATTGGATGATGCTCCTGAATCTACCATACAATTGTGCACGTTCCTATTAAACATTTTAAAAGTTAACAAAAATGGAGGTACATTTCTGCGAGTACTAATGGTGGAAGCTTGTGGCTTTTTACTCACAGCCTCTAAAGCTAATTTATCTACATTTGTTACATTATTTACAGGAAGGATTCCCTTCTAGTGAGGATCATAATTATTCTTAGCGGAAGTCTTTTGAGGAACTTTGTTCTGAACAACCTTGTTACTGCTTGAATTACTGATTTTGCTATTCTCTGCGATATTCTGTAACATTTTTTGTAGCAGAAACACAAATTTTAATAATTCATAAACAAAAATATTAGCCCTTAACCTTTTTATATATTCAACTAAATCATAATCTAAGTTGGGGTTTACATGACTCTATTTAGTCTCAGCTGGTTTAGATTGTTTTGGGGGAAAAGTCGTAGTGTTTTCGGAAGAAGGTATGTTTGTTGTCTTACTCCTAGTATTGTAGGGATGTACCGTCTCGAAATTAGCCTGAAAAATGCTATCCGAGAAGTGTCCAAAAATGTTTGGAGAAGATTATTCTTCTTCAACTGTCTCTTGTTCAACTACATCCTCAGGGATCTCAGGGGGCATCAAGTTATCCTGGGCTTCTAGAATTGCTTGAAGGGCGAATTTCATACTTTCTAGATTCAGGCCCTCGGTATTTGGATTAGGTCGGTTGGTGGGAAAAGGCTCCCTAAATGGGGGTTTGTAAGGCCCTTTGCTCGAAGAAGCTTCTTCAACCATACTTTTCAAATCTATAACTTGATTTGACAGTTTTTGAACGACTTTTGTTAAGTTTTCTAAATCTGAGCTTTCAGGTTGTGTTTTATTTTGAGCAGGTCTAGGGAGGATTTCAATTTTCTTTTTGGAAGATGAACTAGTCTCTGTTTCGTTGCTAGTAGTGTCTTTTAAACTAAGGATGTCTTTTTCAATCTAACTAGCCTCTTCGAAGGCCTCTAGCAACGTGGCTTTCTTAGATCACTTTACCCAAATGGCTATACTTTGATGCAAGGCTTTATTATAGTATGCTATGATAAGATTCTCAGCAGGCATCGAATCTGTAGGGATTCGGTTCTTTAGTGTTAATAATATTTGGTTAAAGTATTTGATTTTCTCTTTGGGATTCATTCTTAGGCTAGAAAGCTCCATGACTAGAACTTCTGGTGACTTATCGTCTCCAAACTTCTCAAGAAAGCAGGATTCAAACTTCTCCCATGACACGATGGTATGGGATTGCTGGGCAAAGTACCAAGTAGATGAATTGCCCTCAAAAGTATACGGGAAAAACCTACAGACTACATCTTCGTGCTCAACATTACAAAGTCTAATGGATAACATAAATTTTTTAATGTGATCTTCGACGATTTGTTTAGATTCAGGATCAAACTTGGGGAGCCAATTCTCCAGATGTTTGGGTAAGGGATGCTGAGGCCCGGGTACGACTACTGCATCTTGGTTGAGCCAGGGTCTGGTAGGATTGTTCTGGTTGGCCATTGGTGTAGGCGGTGTGGAAGGCTGAGAAGAGGAACTGCCTTCGTCAGAAGAATCTTCTCTAGAAGAAGAAGGAGATGATGGAGGTGGTGAGTGTGGTATTCCAGATCCTCCAGCAGTGGGAGTGAGGATTGGATCTGTAGGGTTTAAAGTGAGATTAGTGCCTCCAAGTTGTTCTCTTATATCAGAGAAATCTAATGGTTGGTCCAAAGGTTGATTTGGTTGCCTTAAACGGGTGAAGGCACTATGTGTTCTTATGAGAGATTGTCGGACAATCTCCTGTATGTCCAGCTATGATCCATAGATCGTCATTTGATGTGGTTTCTATTTGAGGGGGGATGTTGTCATTTGAATGACTTATTGTCACTATAGGTTAGCAGTTGGGTGGTGGAGGAGTCTTACGACTGCCTCGTGCCATTAATAATTTTTAGGCCCTCCTTCTAACGCCATTTGTTGACGGGCGAAATTGACCACTCGTCAACTGGAGGAGTGGATCCAGTCTAGGGTTTTCTAAATAACCCAAGCCATTTGGAATGATCCAGTCTGACGGGTTTAGCGGCTCCATTGGCTGATCTAAGTTTTAGGAAAACGAAAGAAAAACTAAGCTAAAGAAACTAATCTAAGTGAAAAAGGAGCTACAACAAACTATATACAGATCTAAAATATATATATACAGTTCACTAACTAATATTATAAAACAATCATTCTACTTATTTAAATGTTCAACTATCAATAGAATTAAATCTCAATTAGATATGTACAGTATTTACAGAATACAAATTTTTATCGAAATTTGCAAAATCATTTGTAAATTGTCTTATGACAACGAAGCTATTATTTTTTATTTTTATAATTTTTTATGAGAAAGTAATAAAACGAAAGCTATCTAAGCTAAGCAATAACATAACAATCCTAACTGTAAATATGAACTATAGAGATGAACAATGGAACGTGTTCATATTACAAGAAATGTATATATTAATTAACTAATGGAATAACACTAACAAACTGATCTGTAGAAACGCTTCCTATTTGTCATGTTCACAGTACTCGATTTAGTTGTTTGATGGGAGAAACCCGCACCAGATTTTCCACAAGCTTCTCATAAACAGGAAGCAACAACGCTCTTTGAATACGAATTACATAACAAACAAGACATAAAACAACAACAATTTTATAGTTTACAATCATCACATTTAGATAAATCCCATTGCGAAGATTTGTACATAACCGTTCATTTAACAAAGAACATAAACCTTCTATTCATTAAATTCAAACAGAGTGATTAATGTGAGTAAAATGAGATACATAAAAAATGGAGAGAATTTAAATCATAACGCATCAACCTGTAACAAATCTTGATAGCTAAAGTAGTCAATAATTTGATTACAAATTAAAATGCACAAAACTTGAATAAAAGTATGTTAAATTGAAAGCTAAAGATGTTACAAAACATCCACTTTCATTCGAGTTTGTATAATCATAAGTCCATAGTCTCTGTTCTCACAACAATGATGGGTTCTTTACAAAAAATAATGAGCATATAAAGGCCACAGGATAAAACAATCCTTGTGGAAAATATCAATATTATTTGCAAAAATCTGAGAACAATCTCCCAGATTCCTATTTCTGCCTAAGACTAACAACCTAAACCAAAACTCTGTAACAAAAAGCATGTTCTAAACTGCCACAACATATCCAATTCCCATTGAAATTTGTGTGTACCTGTAGATGGACAAGAGTAAACAATTTTAGATAGTGTTTTAATTGTAAAATCAATAAAAATCCAAATTTTATGACTGGCTACAGAATCTCACGATTCTGTAGCTGGTCATATTTACAAACAAAATCGTTTTGAATTAATCCAATGATAATAAGAATGTATGTGATCTATCAAACAAACCCTTAATTACAAATTCAAAGAAAAGAAAATCATTCACGCTAAAACAAACCAAATCTTTTATGCCAATTCAAAACTAACAGAATTGTTTTTGAATCAATTCAAACAAAACAAAACTATATTTGATTTATCCAACAAATCTTTTAAAATAATTCAGAGCAAACACAATCATTTATGCCAATTCAAAACTAACAGAATCATTTTTGAATCAATTCAAACAAAACAGAAGTATATCAAACTAATTCTGAGCAAACACAATCGACTATGCTAATTCATAACAAACCAAATCATTCAAAAATCAATGTTGAAATAACATACCTTGGAAGTAGGGATATGATTCGGTCAGGACAATTTTGAGTTTATAATGGTAGTGGCTGCTTCAACATTTTTGAACACAATAGAACCCGTGGTCTTTTGCCTCTTATCGTTGGCTTGCAGTCTATCATTTTCCTTAGACAACACAGTCACTCGGTCCTCCAAGGAATTAATTTTGGATTGCAACAGAGGGACATCTGTATAGTATCGTTCGAGCCAAGAGTTGCATTGAGTGCACTGTATTTGATCAGGCCATGGAATTACAGGTGAGGCATATTTTAAATTACCAGGGTTTCCACTGTCAAACTTGATTTTGGGGAAGTTAGGGTCATCCTTAAGGCATGGTGGGAGGTTGGATACGTAGTCATAGGGTTCAATAGAATAGAGGCTGTGAGAGTATGGGTACTCCTCGGTAAAAAATCGCTCAATATCAGAATTCGAGTCTTCACTCAAAACAATTGGCTTCTGGTCAGTGTTTTGTTTGGGATTTTTACGAGCACACCTAGATACCCATCATGCAACCTTCTTACCTTTGTTGTTGACATCTGTATTACCCTTTCCCTTTTTCCTTACAGGCCTCTTAACAGTCTTAGCATTGTCTTTCGAACATGGGCTAGGCATGGTGTCGGGTAGGCCAACGTTGGGGCAGGTCGAGGGTTCAACAGTGGGTAGGTGGGTAGGAGGTGGCACGGTGGGCCCGACAAGGGTTTCAGTGACCACAGTCTTGTCCACTTGACCACATTCAGGAGTGGAAAATCCATTCCTCAATAAGAAAAATTCCCAACAGTCACCACTAAAACTTAAATGATGAACAATCACGATTTTAATCAAACAATGATGGGATAGGATGGAGTCGACCTTTTCCCTCTTATAACGTTTGGCCATTTTATACAGACTGCGAAGGAGGTAGTGAGGCATATTCAAAGGGAAATCTATGAAGTCCATAAGCAGCCAGAGATGGAAAATAAACACTAAACCATATCTACCTTCGCAAGTAACAAATTTCTTAATAATGGCCAATAAATCATGCCACCTAGACTTAAGGGCAGTGACTGGAATACCTCTATCACAACTGACAATTTTCCTCGATGTAAACAGGAGAAACCATGGCACTTAATCCACCTTCGAATTCTTAAACCACCTCTCCCCTTTAGCTGGAAAACTCGTGGCTGAGCTGAGGAATTCTTCATTCAGTTTAAGTTGGATGTCCCCAACTTTGGCCCTGCATCCATCGAATGTGACGGAAAACTGCTGGGCGACCGCGAGGTTGAAACCCTCGAATTTTTGGATAAAAACTAACCACCCACTACTCTCTAGGTCCTCATGAGCGTTGTCGAATAACAACAGCGTTTGGATGCCATTAGGTTCTATGCGCACTATAGGGGACATAGGAGAGAGCACACAATCAATAGGGTAAACGGTGAAGAGGTTAGACAGGGTAGACACAGGATCAAATCCCATAGTTTCCTTAAAAAAAATAGAGGTAGCCCAAGATGCAAGGCAGACGTTTAATGCCTATGCGTGCGAGGGTGGTGGAATGAAAAGAAACCATGCAAAACATTCATTTTGATATGTACAATCGATGATGCCTTGGTAATTCAAATCATTCACATCACAATCCAAAACATTGTAAACCAATTATCAAATGGACTATTTGAAAATCATAGTGTTCATAACCAACAATAGGCCCGTATATTAAATCAACAATAGTGTTTGTATGATTCAAAGAAACCATTACATTGACCATTGCACCATGGATTTAATCACAATGTTAATGCACTCTCATGAAACCATTGCAACAAGGAATTTGATCAAAGACAATAGAATATCATACCACCATTGTATCAAGGATTCAATCAAAAACACCAAAACTCATTGCATCACGAACTTATAAATTGAAACCATATTAACAAAAATGCAAAGTGAATAAAGGTTTGGTGTCTTGCCAACTGTATGACCATTATTGAGTTAGAGGTAAAAGAGTCATGATGACATAAACAAAAAGATTTGTAATAATTAAAAGATGATTTTAATGCCATCGATATGACTTGCGACTCAAGGTTTTCATGCTTGCAGTCATGAAAATGAAAACGAAAGGCAGGTGTGCGAATAGTGAAAGATAATAGTGTCATTTTGTTTTAAAGAATTGCGACGAATATTGAGTGTTCAAAACCCTTGTGTAGGCATATTGTAAGGAAATGATAAAATTGCAAAATGGATGCCAACAATACCGTGATCTCAGCTCCACCTGGGCGCTCCATCTTCGACCAGCGCGTCGAAGTACGAAAAGTGGTAAAAAATGACCAATGTTTCCTCAAAACTTTGTCGAGGGCCAACAGACCCCCAACACTCACTTGTGACTCGTCCCAAGTCACTCATTTCTGGGAAACGCTCCTTCAAAGGCCTGGAGCTTAGCTCAAGATGCCTCAACTTGTTTCTTTTCCAGAGGCTCTTTCTTGGTGAACTCTTGAATCAATTTCTCTATAATAAGCCATTCCAAGCATTATTTCACTATCGCAACCACTTGGTCTAGCTACAAGCCTTGTCCTTCAATCTCTTCGAAAATTGTGCAAGATTCTTCCTGCATTGGCTATAGTCTCTATGTAACTTGCATGAATTTGATTTGTATGGAAGTAATCTACTGTTAGACTGTGCACTTATACTATTATCGTTTCATTTTATCAACTGCAGTGAGTGACTTCATTTGTGCCTCGACAGTGGAGGCCTGCTGCTGTGCCTCCTGTAGCTTTTTTTCCAATTTCATCAACTCCAAATATTCTGCGAGGCGTTCGTAGGTATGCACACTATGATCATGAAATTTATTACATTCTAAGGCGAGTGCCATGATCCTTCCAACTACACTCCTAGCAGCTTCGTCCCTCTGATCACGCACTTCTTACAAAGTGCTCGACACTGCTTGAAGTTATAAATCCGTTATCCATGCTTGAAGCTATTGAATGGCCTTAGAGAGCTTCCCCACTTGAATCTCGGTTGACTCTTATTCCTTCTGTGCCAAGCCTGACACAGATCTAAGTGTTGTAGTCACTACCTCTTTGACTGTAGTCTGCTCTGCAAGCAACTGGTATTTTTCTTTCTGTACCTATGCATTGTCCTCCTCAAGCATCACCCAAATTTAACCTTTCTGCTTCTGCACAACTCAAAGTTTCTCTAAGATATCCTCCTTTTATTGCTTCAAGGTTTCTATAGATTTATCTTTTTCTTCTTGGACTTGTTGAATTCGAGCCTCTATTACATCTGCTAGCCTTTGTAATTGGGCAGGATCATCCCACAATTCTATGATTTTAGATGAAGAAGGTACATTAGGTACTACGCGGCTCGAATGGATATCTTGTTGTATCTCTTTCAACTCCTTCTTAATTATTTCATACAACGTTTCCTACTTCACTCCATGTATCAACAATATATCCTCTAAAGCATCTTCTATGGTTGCAATGATTAGACCAACATCATCCTCTATGAGCACATTCTTTGACTGGGGTTTATTGGCGTAGGCCTTCTTTCTTGCCGAAGGTTTCTTTGGAGAAACCTTCCTTTTCTGTGAAGCCTCTATTCCAATAAGGGGATCGTGAGGTGGTGTAGCTCCGACTTCTTCTTGCATTTCTGCGCCATCCCCTCCTCCTTGTCCATTAACTTGGTCTTCTCCTCCTCCTCCTCCTCCTGGAGAGTCAGTTCCATCTTCCTCAGATGTGTTGTCCTCTTCGTCAATATCTATGCTTTGGAATTCTATCTTTTTCTTCTTTTTCTTCGCATTTATCTGTCTAGCATGCTTGATGCGGGTGACCAGGGGGCTTCCAATGATGTCTGCATTAGAGAGCTCTGCATCTTCAACTGGTACAAGGAATTTTTCTGGCCATTCTTTGGTGATCTCTTCCATTTCTTCATTGGTCAACTTATAGTAAGACTGTAGCTCCTCATTCTCATCTCCGCACCTAGTGATATAAGTAAAGTGTTGATCTGCACAGAACTTCACTAGTGGTCTGTACTAGTGCAATGTTTTTAAGGTCATGCATGGGAATGACTCAATAACATGCTTCAGCTGCTAATAGTAGGCATGGACGACAACGTTCGACTTCCACTGCTTCAAAATATCATTTGTATACCACAAGGTGGAGAACCTCACGACCAACGACTCCGATGGCTCAACTTTTGGAAATTTCACTCCTTCCGACATATGCCAAGTGACAAATGCGATTAATACCAGTAACCAACTAAAATGGAATTCATAGGACCAATCCTGCACTCTACGAAATTCCTTCTCGAGCTCATTGATGAGGTAGCTCGCCCAGTTCATTTGCATTCCTTCTACACACTTCCCTGCGAGGTATACTATGAATCCAATGAATTGTGTCAGATGGTTCTTTCTGATGAGCTTGCTATCTATAACATGACAAGCTAGGTTCACTACCCCATTGTGGATGGAGGCTACCTTGTAGCCTCGATTTCCCTTTTCTACATCTCCATAATCCCTAGGTAGAATTTCCAAGGGTGCGGTCCCTACATGCTCAGTCCTATGATCAGGTGGATCAATGTCAGATCCACAATGATGCACCTGTCAAGCCATATATATCCTTCATGATAGCACAAAAATAGGAGATTAATGCAAGCGTTAACCTCTCGATGTCGACCAAAGTGAGGGATCTTCATTACATTTAGGATCGTGGACTACACCAACTCCTTAATCCACGACTGGGAGACTATGTGCAGCTTCTTCCCAGTCATATTCATCAAATACCTATGCGGTGTGAGCATCGTGTAGTTCTTCTTATCTCCGAGGTTAAAGTCGATGTTCTTCAGAGTTGGGATGTGTCCTAACTGGGGTCCAACTATGCGTATCCCCTTCAGGATGTACGTAGTGATAAACGTGTACTTGAAGTCACGTGGGATACTATTGCAGGTAATGATGCCAACCAAAGGTGGTATGTTCTCTAGAAAGACCGATGGGATCTGCTTCGCATTAGCCAGATCATCATGGTGCTTGCTTTTATTCTCAATTGCAGTCCAAATCGAACGACGTCTAATCGGGGGGGATGATTGCAGTCCTCCAGTCAATGACGCCTATATTCCTATTGACATAACTCTTTTAGCCATGAGATCCATGAGAATCTCCTCCACAGACTTCTCTAATGCGCTATGTTCACTTGAAATTCACACTAGTAACCAAATAGATCAAGTAGGCGAATGGACAAGCGAAGTAATCAAACAGATGACAAGGTATTATAAAGCACAAAGTGATACAATGGATTCTCTATTAGCTTGAATATTCACGGGTAGCAAAAAGTGGTACCGACGCAGCGTCCGATAGGTTAAATAAACAAGTGTCATAACGAATTCCTCAAATGGGTAGGAATGTCTCAATCAATACGAATTAGTTCGTTATGGTGCGGTCTCAATGGTCCAATGACGGTCTTTCCATTAATAAATGTGTTTCTATCCATTTTGGAGCGTCATTCTAACGGTCATATAACTTCTCCATGGCGACGTCCCATTCTGCGTGGTTCTGTTGTTTCAACGAGGTTAGAGTTCTGTAGATCTTCCTCCTGTGAAGTCTTCCTTCTGTTTTATGTATCTTCTTGCAGCTTAGCTTTCTTCCTATTGATCTTCCTGGCCTTCTTTACTGTGATATGAGCTTCTCTAACAATTTCTGGAATCCTCTTCCCATTTGTATTCTTATTCTCTCATGTTGAAAGAGCTTCACACTGCTGATGTGCTCTTATAGATTCTGAGGTTAATGTTCTCTCTCTTACTATTTCCGAGGTGGCTATACTTCTTTCTTTCATGGACAGGTTCTTTAAGATTTCCCATGTTCTTTCAACTTCAACAACTAATTCTCTGGCCCTCTGTTGCTTCGACTTATCCTCTTGTTCTTCTATTAGTAGCTCAATTGTTTTGGTTATGAAGTCCCTTAGTTCTTGCTTTTTCTGTTCTGTAGCTTCCTCCTCTTCTTTTCTTCTGATCTGATCCTTCTCAATCCAATTCTTTCCTAACAAAAGTGGAAAAGGGGCACTGTTTTCAACAAATTTAATGACTTCAAATTCTTCTTTAGTCGATGTTCCATGAGAAATCATAGGTATATTAGTAACTCTCCCACATAGGGTTATCATCTTTCCTTAAACAAGCCTATCCTTCCCAACGAAGGTATCATAGTAGGCTTTCCCAAAATTTCCCAAGTGCTTTCTGGCATAATATTCACGTGTGTTTCTTCATCCAATATAAAGTATATGTCAAAGTCTTCTATTGTTGTAACTATGCGCTATTTTTATTTCAGGATTTCTGACAAACTGACATCCTTGTGGTCATCCATTGCTTCTTTTAACTGTACTAACATAGTCTAAGTTTTCCCAGATTCTTTATCTTTATGGTTCTCTAACAAATCCTTAGTTTCTTGACCTTCTTCATAGTTTTCTTATCTCATGTTCATCTTTTTAACTTTAGCAATCATTCATGGACAATCCTTAACCTCATGACCAATAAATTTACAACAGAGACAAATAGGACCTATACGAGGGAATTCCTTAGCAAGATGTCCTGGTCTTTTGCAATTATAACAAAATGTCAATCCTCTCTTTCTTTTAAACAATCCCCAGCCTCTCCTATACTACGCACTGGGATCAGAGTGCTAGACCTAAAATCTACAAAAATTCTTTCTAGGTTCCTGCATCCACTTATTAGTCCAACAATTCTTTCTGTAAGATACCCAACCACCCACAAGCTGGGGCATTCTACCTTCAAGCCCACCCTTGGAATTTATCTCTTACAGATACCTTTTAAATTTTAAGGATGCATAAAAGAAAAGACTTTAACGACATGCACAACAATATCCATCAAGCATGCATAGTCTAAAGATTCAATTAAATGATAATTAAATATACACAACGAAAATACATTCATATACATGTAAATTATACCAGAATAGAGAGAACTTATCTTTATGAAATATGACACCAATTGGCTGTAGACTAAGGATGTTCCACCCAACCGTAGACACTACTGCTCCAAATATCAACAATAATGCCACCCCCAAGCCAGAGCTATGAATCCACAAGGATAGTTCTAGAGTGTTACTTGGCTTCCCAAACTATTCAACACCCAAGCTCTCACAGGCTTCCCATCTCTCACAACAATCCAAGTCCCCAGGTCTCTTCTACCCAGAATGGACCTGCACCCTTCTCTACCATGTAGTCCCCCAGACAATCCTTCTCCTTATTTGGGATCCAATGCAATTGGTAGAGAATATCAATGATGGAACTCTCAGGACTCATAGTTGTGAGAAACAATGGACACAAGCCAGCACATCTTGGACATGCAACCTCAGGTCATGGTTGGATCACGCTAGCAACCACTACAACCAACTATTTTGTGGCTAATATTCAACAGTTCGGCTCCCTTTATCGAGCCAAGAAACATATGAGGATGGATCAATGAATGGGTAAGTGGGTGCATGGAGGTGTGTGAGGGATAAAATGGTGCGAATTCAAAAGTGAAGGAGTAAATGATCCAAAGACCAACCCCCCCATCAGACCAGAGGTGGGTTTAAGTAACTTCGTGAGGAAATCAAGAACCTCTTGGCCTTCCCCAAGAATATCACATAACCGATACCCTCCCTTAGAAAAAAGGGGGTAATTAGAATAGGAATAAACACTTATCCCCACAAGCCCCCTCTCTTCTGGAATCATAGCCCCCTATAATACTAGTCCTTGTCTGTCTAGCAACCAACCCTGTATTTATTATTAAAAATTATAAAAACATTACATGTCTTGGGCACACTGGCCTTTTAATAATTGTTTGGGAACTCTGGCCTCTCAGCATTGTAACAATACATTATTTAAAATTGGGGTTCAAAACCCAGGGTGTTACATCCCCTCCCCCTTATTTTGGCACTGTCCTCAATGCATATACAAAAATAGAGATCAAGATATCAAATTTATTCAAAAAGCTGTGGGTACTCTACTTGCATGGAATCTTCATGCTCCTAGGTAGCATCTTCAGGACAATAGTAGTTCCAAAAAACTTTTACCATCTCTATAACTCAATTCTGAAGCATTTTGACTTTTTTGTCCAATACCCGCACCAGCTGAACCCAAAAGTCTCCCTCCGTCTCAACCTGAATCAGATGCGAATCAATAACATGGTTAGGATCAGATATACATATTTATTTAGTAAAGAGACATGAAATACATTATTCACATTCATGGAAGTAGGCAATGCAATCATGTATGCAACTGGCCCTATTCCGTCCAATATTTCAAATGGACCACAAAATATGGCTTCCAGCTTTGTACAACTACCCAATTTCAAAGAGATTTTCTTGGGATTCACTTTCAAAAGTACATGCTCCCCTACTTTAAATTCTTTAGCTATATTGTTCTTGTCTGCATAAACTTTCTGTCTATCTTGAGCTGCCTTTAAATTCTTCTTGATCTTGACCACCTGGTCTTCCATGTCCTTGAGCAACTCTGGACCAAGTACCACTCTATCTGCTGGGTTTTCCTAGCTTACTGGAGTATCGGATTTCCTACCGTACAAATATTCAAATGGGCTCATTCTCAATGAATCTTGATACCCATTATTATATGAAAACTCAACCAAGTGTAAGTAATCTTCCCATTTAGATGGATTATCCATCACATACATTCTCATCATGTCTTCAATTATTCGATTGACTCTCTTTGTTTTCCCATCTGTTTGGGGATGATATGTTGTGCTAAAGTTTAGATTTGTGCAAAATACTTTAACCAATCCCCTCCATAAATTAGAGTTAAACTTTGTATCTCTGTCCGAGACAATTGTCCTAGGTATCCCATGCAACCTAGCAATTTCCTTCATGAAAAGTTTTGCAATACTAGCCGTTGTATGCATTTTCTTCACAGGCATAAAATGAGCGAACTTTGTTAATTTTTCAACCACCACCATGATTGAATCATGTTTCTTATGTTGGGTATGTGTTATATTCTTTGCATGTGTGTGTGTGTGGGCGTGTCAGATATGACAATTGCGTCTGACGATCCCTCTAGTAGTGATATTTGTGTTGTGTGTGCCAGGCGCTTTCCTAGGGGGGTTCCAGGGGGGGCAGGTATGCCCCCCCTGGTTACGTGCAATGTTTGACAATGGGCAGTAGCTCGAGGGAGTGGCCCCAATTTTTTTTTTTGGGCGGTTTTTGCTGTTTTTAGTGGTTTTGTAAATTAATCCCGGATTAAGGGTTTAGGGTTTTGGTATCTATGGAACACCTAAAAACATTGTATATATATTGTATGGTGAATGGTGAAATTCGATATAATGAATATAATAAAGGTTTTCCCAGTTGAGGGTTTCCGGTATAAAATCTCTGTGTATGAGCCATTGATTAAATTCTATTTTGCTTAAGAATCTATATGCATTGCTTTACTTCACAGGTTTAAAACTTACATTTGGTATCAGAGCATGTTTTTGGCTTCAGAGGGATGCCTTTGTTGTTGAGTTTTTGGCTCGGTCTTGATAGATCAAGTTTATCTTGGGTTTGTGATAAACCTGGGTTTAGTGGGAGATTTTGCAGTAGAGATTCGAGTATAAAAAGAGGAATGACGAGCTCATCTAGAATTGAGATAGAGAAGTTCAACAGTAAAAAATTTGAGCTATGGAAGCTCAAGATGGAGGACCTTCTTGTAGACAAAGAACAATGGATCATTGTGGATCCCAGTACACAGCCTATTGGTACACCGTCTACTAGCACACAGGCTATTGGTACACAACCTACTAGTACACAAACTACTAGTACACCAACTACTGGTATGTTGAAGGAAGATTGGGATAAGTTGGACAGAAGAGCAAGGAGTATTATTCGAATCTGCCTGGCAGATTCGGTTTTGTTGAATGTCTCGGGAGAATCTATAGCCAAGGAACTACGGGATAAGTTGGGGAATTTGTATCAATCAAAGTCCTTGGTAAACAAGATGTTTCTTCGAAAGAAGTTGTATCATCCTAGTATGGAATATGGAGATTCTGTGACAGAACATCTAAATTCCTTTAATACTCTGGTAAGTCAACTTGTCTCTATTAATATTACGATTGCAGAAGAAGATAAGTGTAGTAATTTGTTATGTTCTTTTCCAGACTCTTGGGATAATCTGGTTGTAGCAATTGGTAGTACCACTCAATCTACATTGAAGTATGAGGATGTAGTTTCATCCTTTTTATCTGAAGAGATGAGGCAGAAAAGCATGGATAATCATAGCACAATTTTTTTATTTGTAAGAGGTCGTAACCAAGACATGAATCTTGGTAAACCTTCGAGGGGGAAATATAAATCTATAGGTAGATCTAAGTCTCCAGAAAAATCTTTGAGGAAATGTTGGAAGTGTGGTAAAACATGGCATTATAAGAAAGATTGCAAGTCTAAGAAGGTTGATAAACCAAAGGGATCTGATAGTACCTCTTCCACAAAGAAGAAAACCTCCACTGAAGAAGGAGGTGATGTTTACCTGGCATCTACAAGTACACATGCAGACCGTGATGTATGGTTGATCGACTCAGGTGCATCATACCATATGAATCCTCACAGGGAGGTTCTATGAATACGAAAAATACGATGGTGGTGATGTATTCCTAGGAGATGAATCGACAAAAAAAATCTTGGGACGTGGAAGGGTTAAGTTGCTGCTAAAAGATGGAAGGATTAGAACTCTCCCTGGGGTCCTGCACATTCCAAAACTAGCCAGGAGCCTAATATCTGTAAGCAATATGGATGATGCAGGAGTGGATACTGTGTTTGGAAAAAAACACTTGCAAGATGGTATGAGGATAAATGGCGTTGATGAGGGGAGTTCGGTGTGGAACTCTGTACAAGTTGCTGGGAAGAACTTATACTAATGGGTGTAACAGTTCTGTTGTCCCTGAATAGAGAAATAAATAAGACAAGACCAATATTGTCCCTGGAAAGAAGACCATGCTGTGGCGTCAAAGACTGGGACATATTGGAGAAAAGGGCCTTCGAACACTACATGGTAAAGGTATGGTTGAAGGTATGTCTAATTGCACTCTGGATTTCAATTTCTGTGAACATTGCATATATGGTAAACAAAATCGAGTAAGATTCCCATCTGGTGCTAGAAGAGCAAAGGGGATATTAGAGTTGATACACAATGATGTGTTTGGACCTGTTCCTGTTCCGTCCCTAGGTAAATCTGTGTATTATGTTTCATTCATAGATGATTTTTCAAGGAACACATGGATTTATTTTC
>JZKD02S1674011.1:331552-347345 GCA_000966675.3 Picea glauca
AAGCATTGTGGAGACACAAGACTTCTCTGCATTTTTACGAAGTTTACAATGATTTCGTTTTAGTTTTCAAAGGACTGTTGTTTGGTAAATACCCCTAGGATATCTAACCAGGCTAATAAATTCTTGGAGAAAAAGGGAACGATAGAACAGATGGAAAATCACAGTGTCATCATGATCTTCTGTTCCAAGGAAAATCCCTCTTTTCTTCCATACCATGTATCTGATAAATTGTATATTACAGAAGTGGCAAGGAAATACAATTTCTGGTTGCACTTTTTCCATGAAAAACGAAAAAATAAATTCATCCCATTGCCATGGAAAACTGGAGACTTCATATTCAAGAATAAAAAAAAAATGATGATTTTGCAAATCACTTCAACAATATAAATCTGAAGTATGATGAAAATATAAAGGAGTTTGACCCTAACAAAATATCTGTGGAACATATGTTGTCAGTAGGATTCAATAACTCATTCATTCATACAATTTTGAGTGAAGAAGAATATAACAACCTGGGCACTCCTACACACAATGCTGGTGACTTGGAAACGATACTTAGTTTTAACAAATTTTAAAATAAAAAAGGAAAGGGTCCCAGTGAGAAGAGCGCCCGACCTCCAGTTTTTACTCCTAAAACTACCACAACCCAAAGAAATGCTCCAAAGACCCACCCAACTAATAAAGTTACCAACAATAGTTCAAGTGGTGAAGGAGAGAAGAATCACCCCCTCAAAAAAAATCGAGAGCTCACATAAGCTCCCTTTGAGAAAGAAGAGGAAGAATGTTGTGTAAGAGGAAGAATACCATCTCAAAGAAAATGACATCAATAGCTTCTCTCTTGAAGACATGGATCTCGAGGAGGATATTGAGAAAATGTTTCCCACAATTGATCAACCAGGAAACATGGCCCATCAAAATTCATCATTAGAGATCGTTGAGAATGAGACCTTCAGTGAAGAAGAATCATTCACTTTAAAAAACGATGTCTTTGTCAAGGAATATAAGAAATTGATTATTGAAAAAGGTGATATGAAAATTAAGAAAGGGAAATCTTGTTCATATGTTGACTTAAAAGATATGCGGCCATCCCAAATCTTTAAAATTCACAAAGAAACTGGGGATTCTCTTGATGATTCCATTGGTGGTATGGACGCATAAAACACTAAGTTTAAAGAAAGGATCAAGGAACTGGAAGAGGCATTAATGCCTCTTCCAATTATTGCCAGTCCTTTGTCAATAATCAGACTCACCACACCTTTTGTTAAGTTTAAAGGATCTTCAATTCTACTTACATCAATGAGGATTTATGTAGAAATAAATATTAAGAAGAGAATGACGTTGATCACTGAGACAAGGGAGGTTTCGATAAACATTGTTACTTTTGGCTCGAAGGAACATATCTTCCACGAATATTTTCAAGATGATCCGAAGAGAAAAGAATGTTTCTAGATTTATGATGTATTACCATTTGGAACCAAAGTCTATAAGATGGCGGAGGTAATAAAAAGAGAGGAGTATCTTCCCTCCCCAAGCCGGATAAAACAACTAAATGCTTGCTGGAAGGAAAAGATAAAAAATTTGAATAATATTTTTTAAGGATGCAGCAGAGCCATACTAAAAAGGAAAGAACTATTCAATAGGCTCATAGAGATAGACCTATCAAGAGGTACTAACAAAGTACAATACCCCAAATTAATTCTCAACTCAATGTTACTAACAAAACAACAATTTGATGAGCAAGTTGATATTTTTAAAGGGTTATCAGTTGAAATGTTTTATGGTATACTTGAATATAATGAAGATGACATAGACAATAGGCTAGTGGAATACTTTGTGAAGAATCAAGATATTCAGGAAGTAGTACATGGTATTTCCCTTGATTTAAGAGACTTGGAAGGCGAGTTATTTAACATTAAAATATGGCATGAGATAAACGTCGCACCAATGTAAAGTTAAATTGAAGAATGGTTAAAAAAAACAATCGACAAATTGACCAACGAGGGGAAAGAAACAATTGAGATGGTTCCTGTAACCATTAATGAAGATAATAAAAGGACAACAACAAGAAAACGAAGACATGAGATACCATCATGGTAAGTTTATGCTGATCACATCTTTCTTTCTTTATCAATTCTTTCATCGAGTTACTCCGCTTCTTTCACTAGAAAGGTTTATCCAATGTCTGATAACTTCTCCTTGCCTTTTTTTGAGGTCTTGTTGTTCTACTATCACCCACCATCCTCCTTCTACAAGATTATTTATTGTTTATATTTTCTTTATGGTCCATGGGAGCCCCAATCCCAGTCCTAAGGACAAACACATTTTAAATTTCAAAGTCTTTGTAGCAGACTATATAATTTTTCAGAAATTTCAAGAGAGATATTTCGGGATCGTTTTTTATTGTGCTTTGTAACTATGAGTTTTGAGTATAAAGTATTTGAGATTGATCTATCATTATATTTATTTGAGTTTCCCATGTGCCCACTCTATTAATGTTCTCTTATGCATGCATGCCATCTTCTTTTTATTTTGTGTGATAAAAAACATTTAGTTTAACTATGAATGGATGTGAGGAAATTTTGTCTATCTTTTTATATGTATGAAGTGTGCGGTTCTTGGTCATTTCTCGAGAACCTTCTTTAAAAGAAAAACAAAACATTTTCCTTATTGTTATTTTTACATTTGTTTGATTACCACGAAGGACTTCTACAAAGTCCCATATTCTGAAGATTTAGAGTCCTAAGAAAATATTAAAGAGGAGTACCACCTATATAAAAATGTAGGAGGATTTGTATCCTCATGAGGTTTCCATTTCGGTCCTAACGGATTCAAGCGTCAACATTTTTGGTGACCATACTGGGGACTGAACTGAAATTTGAAATATGGTTTAGCCATTTTTGAAAAAATATGTGGCTTTTCCCCAAGCTGATCAACCCCATCTGGAAATTGGATTGAATAATCAATGAAGCATCTTACATTAGCTATATAATTTGGTAATAATGATAGCCGAGACCCGAGAATAATTATAAAGGTCCTCGTAGATCTTAGTCCAAGAAGAATAAAGAGAAATCCTCCAGAGACAGAGGAGAGACGAGTGACAAGACTGAAGAAATAAAAGGCTAGATAGAGAAGCACAAGGACAAGGCCAGGATTGAAGCTGGATGAATACAAGGGACCCATTACCAGAAGTAAAAGAAAACAACTTTGTATTCTAAGAAGTGGAAATCATATTTCTATAACATCTCCAGATATGGAAGAAAGAAATGAACAACCACAAGAAGAACCACATGAGGAAAGACAAGGAGGTGGAGGAGGTGCGGCAAGAAATTGAGAAAACCAAATAAGAATAAGAGATTCCCCTTTAAATCTTCTAGGTGAGAAACATGATCTTCTTGTTCTCCCTACTGGTACCTTGAAGGCATTTTCTGGATACGAAACAATTGATGCAAAGAGACACCTTCACTTATTTCTTGATGTTTGTGATTTTCATCGTGTTGAGTATGATGATGTCATGGTGAGATTATTTCTTCAAACCTTATCAGGAAGAGTGTATGAATGGTATACGACATTACCCAGTTGGTCAATTCACTCATTTAATGACCTCAAAGGCATGCTCCTGACTATGTTCACCCCTTCAATTTCTTATCATACCCTTCTCACCGATTTCACCCAAATTGGTTTGAGGAAGAATGAAAGAATATAATATTTTAATCTCAGGTTCAATAAAACCTTGAGTAAAATTACAGAAGATAAAAGACCTAATGACCCAGTCATACTCGATTGTTATAAGAATGTGATGCCCCTAAATGTGAAATATTCTATCAAAACATCCCATATAGATACCTTGGAGGAAGCAATGACTAAATCCACTGATATGGAAGAAATTATGATTGAAATGGGTGCTGAGCCATAAATCATATTAGGAAAAGTATAAAGGTAGCTGGGAGGATTAAGTATTGATAATCAAGGATCCTTTAGCTCAAGAAAGAAGGAAGAATTAAAGACACAACTAACCCAAAATCAATCAATTGGAGGAGGATTCTTCAAGGGAAATATATCATATGTGAAGGTAGACTCTGTTGCGGCACAATAAACCAAGAAAAGAATTGAAATTGCACAAATGAATATAAATATAAAGAAAATGCAGAACGAGATAACTAGACTAAGAAGGGGGGATAATTACGTGGAAAATATGAGAAGTCTGGTTCTCGAGCAAAGAAGGAACCCTGCCAAAGAAAATAGAGTGAGGCTTGAAATCATGGATAATCTGCAAAGGCCAAGGGTTCCTAGGCAACCAATTCCCAATGCAGTTATTCTAGGTGATGTCTATGATGAGAAAATGGTTGAGCAAGAGAACTATGATTCACCTGATGAAATTTCTGATATTTTACAGATGGTAGGATGCGCGACATCCATGTATGTATTTGAATAAGGTGACAATGAACACAACTCACAAGAAAATGTCACCCAAACAAGAGGATTTGTAAATAGATCCAAGAGTAAAAGTGATTCTGAAAAAGAAAACCAAAAAGATATATAAAAAACAAATGAGAAAAGGGAAAATTGGAAAATGACTGATGCAGGAGCATTGCTAGCAAGCGTGCAGAGTTAGGACCACTCAACATATGGTAGTTCTTATAGAACTTCAATGTTGGAAGTTGCAGCCAATTTTGAAACCCACCTTAACTCAATGCCAAAATTTACCTTTGGAGGCACTCTTGAACCAGTGCCAAAATTTACCCTTTGAGGCACGTTTGGATAATCACAAGTGGAGCAAGAGTTTCCATTACGGCTCTGGATTGAGACTGGTCTAAGATAACCAGTAGGTTAAGTTTTAGAGTAGATAAGTATGCAGGGAAAAACCCTAAAAAGTCCGGTAAGATAAATAGAGGTTTTGTACGCCCAAATAGGGTTAGATGCAATACAGAGGGAGAATAGTTGGAAGAGAACTGCGAGTTAGCAGGAGATCTTAGTTTTTACAGTTGCTATAATTTAAATGTATTTTGTAGCCATTTTGGAACTCATGAATAGAACATAAGGAGAATGGATCCAATACATGGTGTGTGAACAATGTTTTTCAATTTCTTGTCATTTTTGTTTTTATGAGCAAGTGAATGAATCTCCATAGGAGAGACTGGAATTGTGAATGTTAGCTTTTCAGTTTCAATTGTTTCTCTTCATTTGAAGTTCTGCAAGGTGTGCATCGAGACAGAGAGAGGAATGCCAAGAGATCGGGAGAGGAATTTCTATGTGAGAAATCCCTTATATATGAGTTTTTGATACCCCTTAGACGCAAGGAGTGCACATGAAATCAAAGTCTACATCAAATGAAGCTCAGTAGGAATAAAACTCTAGAAAGTTTTATCGTGACCCAGAAATCCATTTCCCAGGGGGAGAGAAGGTCGACACCTTCAGGATTTAGAGAATATTCTAAGTTCGAGAAGCTAAATGCTCAGGAAGAAGAGCATTATCGACGGTTGGATCATGTCGGAGAATCAGTGGTCATCTAATTCAAATCAAGTGTGCAAGCTCTAATGTTGCGTACATCTAGGAGGGAAAACCCGCAAAGACATGAATGGACGGTGGAGAACTTTCAGGAAGAAACATGATTCAATCACGATCATTGATCGGGAAGAGGAACGAGAGTCATTGATTGGTGGTAGGGAGCATTTCACCATTTCGGTAACCAGGAGTACAAGGGTCAATAGTTTTGGGACTCTTGACCAGTGAAAACCCGATAAGATCATGATCATTGGATCTTTGGAGGCCCAAAGTCGTCGATCCGTGACAAAGGGGCGCTTTGGAATTTGACGATTGAGTGGAGGTGTGATTGGATTTCATGCCGGGTGAAATCACGAAACGCGAAACGCTGAAATGATCATAGTTATAGGCCAGGGGTTGATCTAAGCCATAGATCTCGCGCCGCCGTACTTTCGGCGTTCAGGACTTGGAGGAGATGGATGTGCCTTGAGGTGAAGGTGGTGGTCACGAGAACGTGGTCATGTAGATAGAGGAAAGGGAGGAACCAACTTCTGATTATCTCATTAGGTTTCGGGACTCAGAGGGTTTGTGCCGAGAGACCATTGTATAGGAAACCCCGAAACGACAAAACGCGATGCGCCTTTTGGGCTAAACCCGTGGTCTCAATTACAGTCTCGTGGAGTTTGGGGATTCTTCCTGGTGCTGGTTTGCATGGGAATAACACAAACAAGGGCATGTGGACTTATTGTTAGAGGTTCCCTTTCGGAACCAGAAGAGACGTTCCGTCTCCAGAATCAAAGATCCTGACCAGGAGGTCACGCAACCCTTAGGATGGATAGGGGGTTTGCATTAGGTGGTATCAGAGCTTAAATTATTTGTCTGTAGACTTTAGGAAAGAGAAAAATAAAAAAGGATGAGATAGAGAACTCAAATTTGTACTCTGTGTGTGAAAAGTAGTCAACACAATGTTGCCAAGGAGATGAGGAGAGGCACCTTTAGCCAGTCGTGCTGTAGAAAGGGAGATGCAAGAGCTTCGCGCTAGATTGGAAATAATGGAAGCATCGCAAAGAAGAGAACCTGATGTTGGATACGTTAGTGATGAAGAAAGTGAAGAAATAGAAGTTGACGAAGCTGCAGGAGGGGTAGATGTCTAAGGGCGTTTGTTGAGATCAGTTTCCAGGTTGGGAGGCAGAGATAAGATAGAGGTTCCCATGTATGAGGGAAATCTAGATGCTGAAGAACTGTTGGATTGGATAAGATCCATGGACAAAAATTTCAACTATGAAGATGTCAATGAGGAGAAGAAGGTGAAGAAGGCAGTCACCAGGGTAAAAGGGCATGCAACGCTGTGGTGGGATGAACTGTAGGCTGAGAAGAGAAGTAAAGGAAATAAGAAGATAAAAAGTTGGTACATAATGGTAGACAAGCTGAAGGCTAAATTCATACCCAATGACTATCATACCAATCTGTTCAGGAAGCTACAGAGCTCGAGACAGAAGGGGATGACAGTTAAGGAGTACATTGAGGAGTTCTACCGACTGAACATCAGAACTGGACAAAGGGAAATTGATGAAGAAAAATTCATCAGATATATAAATGGGTTGAGATATGAAATCCAGGACGAGCTCAGCATGATATTAGTTAGGACTGTGGAGGACGCTTATCAGTTAGAACAAAAGGTAGAGGAGAAGCTAGTCAGAAGACAAAACCAGGGAGGAAGAGGTAAAATCTTGATCCAAGGAAAAGGTAAGAGGTTTAACTGTGACAGAGCACATCAGTCTAAGGATGAGGCAGAGAAACCACACAATCAATTGGAATGAGGAGGAAGTTATCGAGAAATACAGAGTGGTGGAAGACACTCTTCTAGAGGAAGAGGCAGGGGAGGAATAAGATGTTATGCCCATTGAAAGACATGACACATGTCTTGGGAATGCCCCGAGAAGAATAAAGAAGGAGGATGAGAAGCTCACATTTCAGAAGCATAGTGAAGAGGTGTTGAAGTAGGAGTAGAGGATGGAGCATCCCTGATGTTGAGAAAAATTCTCTTAAAACCATAGGCAGAGGTTGAAAATCCAGTCCAGAGGAACAATCTTTTCAGGACATCTTGCAAAACTAAGGATAAATTATGCAAGGTGATCAATGAAAGTGGGACCACTGACAACCTAGTATACACAGAGATGGTGGAGAAATTGGAGTTGAAACCAACTGCACACCCAAATCCATACAAGGTCTCATGGTTTCAAAAGGGACACCAGGTAATGATTACTAAACAATGCCTGGTTGAAATTAAGATAGGAGGTTATAAAGATGAAATCATGTGTGATGTAATTCCCATGGATGTATGACATATTCTGTTGGGAAGACCATGGCAGTTTGACAGAAATGTCATTCATGATGGAAGGAAAAACACATATACATTGGAGAATAATGGTAGGAAACATATGTTGTTTCCAATGCAGGAGAAAAGAGTGAAAGAGGAAGCCAACACAAGCATTCTTCTCATGAGTGGGAAGGAACTCCTGAAAGAAGTCAAGGAAGAACAAGAGATGCAGTTTGTTGTGGTAAGGAAACCCAAAGTTATCCTCAAAAGTACATCAATGGATGATTTGTCTGAGGAAGTTCAAGAACTATTGGATAATTTCACTGATATAGTGGTGGATGAACTTCCAAACTCATTGCCACCCATCACGAGTATCAATCACCATATCGACTTGATACCATGAGAAATTCTGCCGAACAAAGAAACATACATATTGACACCTTGAGAAAATGAGGAGGTGAAGAACCAAGTCCAAGAGTTGCTAGACAAGGGTTTGGTCAGAGAAATCTTGAGTCCATGCATAATACCAATTGTGTTGAGTCCAAAGAAATATGGAGGGTGGAGAATGTGCACAGACTCGAGAGCCATCAACAAAATCACCATCAAGTATAGATTTCCTTTATCGAGAATGAATGATTTAATGGATTTCTTAAGTGGAGCAAATTTATTTTCTAAGATAGATCTGAAAAGTGGATATCACCATATTAGGATGAGAGAATGTGATGAATGGAAAACAAGCTTTAAGAAAAATGAATGTCTATATGAGTGACTGGTTATGCCATTTGTCTTAACAAATGCCTCGAGCACTTTTATGAGGTTGATGAACGAATTTCTGAAAGATTTCATTGGAAAATTTGTAGTTGTATATCTAGATGATATATTGATCTTTAGCAGGACTAAAGAGGATAATTTGAGGCACCTAATGTTAGTAATGAGGAGGCTACAACATGAGAAATTGTTGATAAATCTGAATAAGTCATCTTTTATGAAGACAAAGCTCATTTACTTGGGTTTTTTGATCTCCTCAAATGAATTGAGAATGGATCCATAGAATGTGAAAGCGATTAGAGAATGGCCATCACCAAGAAGCATGTTCGAGGTAAGGATCTTCCATGGACTAGCGAGCTTCTATAGGAAGTTCATCAGATACTTCAGTGGGATTTGTGCACCAATGATGGACACAGTGAAGAAAAGGCACAAGTCATTCAAATTGACCGAGGAGGCCAAAAGGAGCTTCAATATACTGAAGGAGAAGATAACATAATGACCAATTTTGGTCTTGCCGAATTTTGAAAAGACATTTCAGGTAAGGTGTGATGCAAGTGGATTTGCAATAGGAGCAGTTTTGAGTCAGGATAATAGATATACTGCCTATTTCAGTGAGAAGTTGAATGATACTAAGAGGAAATACTCCACATATGACAAGGAGTTTTATTCCATAATTCAAGCCTTGAAGAAATGGAGGCATTGTCTTTTCCCATAAGAATTTGTCTTGCATAGTGATAAACAAGCTTTGCAATTCATAACCAGACAAGAAAAGTTGAATCATAGACATGCAAAATGGGTTGAATTTATGCAAAATTTTACTTTTGTCATAAAACATATTGTTGGGAATGCAAACAAGGTTGTTGATGCGTTAAGCAAGAGATGTTTAATTTTGCAAGAATTCGAGGTGAAGACCTTGGGGTTTGAACACCTTAAGGACATGTATTTTGATGATACAGACTTCAAGGAAGGATATGCAGCATGTGCAAACCCTGTGTTGAGAGATAGAAGTCAGTGGATAGATTACATGATTTAGGAAGGACTATTGTTTGGAGGTAATCAGTTGTGCATACCAATATGGTCAATGAGGGATAATATTCTAAAGGAGAAGCATAGTGGAGGATTGGCTGGACATTTTGGCCATGATAAAACGTTTTCACAATTAAGCAATTCATGCTATTGGCTAGGTATGAGAACATAGGTGATAAAGCTTGTGAACAGATGTGGAATATCCCAACATGAAAAGGGGAAAATACATAACACTAGGTTGTATCAACCATTGCCAATACCATAGAGGCCTTGGGATGCAATAAGCATGGATTTTGTGTTGGGATTGCCAAGAATGCAAAGAGGATTTGATTCCATATTTGTGGTAGTTATAGGTTTTCAAATATGGAACATTTCATCCCATGCCAAAAGACCAGTGATGCAACACATGTTGCAAATCTATTTTTCAAAGAATTTGTGAGACTTCACAGCCTACCCAGAAGCATTGTCTCGGACAAAGACACAATATTTGTTGGTCAATTTTGGAGGATGTTGTGGAAGAAAATGGGCACAGATTTGTCCTTCATCTCATCTTATCACCCTCAAACAAATGGATAGACTGAGGTGGTAAACATAAGTCTGGGAAATTTATTGAGGAGTTTAGTCACTGAGCATCATAGTCAGTGGGACCAGATTCTGCCACAAGCATAGTTTTCATACAATGACTCACCAAACAGGAGCACTGGAAAATGCCCATTCCAAATACTATATGAAATGCAACCCATGGGAGTGTCTGAGTTGAGAGACTTGGAATAGGGTGAGATCAGAAGTGTTGGAGCAGAAGATTTTGTTGTTGAGATGCAAAAACTCCATAGCCAGATTAGAGAACAATTGCAAAGTTCTAACCAGAAGTACAAGCACAGAGCTGATCAACATTGCAAGGAACTTCAATTTGAAGTGGGAGATAAGGTTTTGGCACATCTTAGGAAGGAAAGGTTCCCTAGAGGAACATATAACAAGTTGAAGATGAAGAAGATATGACCCTGTAAGATCTTAAGGAAGTTTGATGCAAACGCCTATGAGATTGAGCTACCAGATGGTGTGGGAATATCACCCATATTCAATGTTTCAGACCTGTATCCTTACAGGAAAGATGACACAGAGGGATCAAGAGATTAAGAAAAGATTCAATGGGAGAAACAAATGCCTGTGGAAGAAAGGCCACAGATGGAGAAAATTGTAGATCAGAGGATTGGAAAGAAGACCAGAAGAAACACCTATTTTGAATATCTGGTCAAATGGAAGTGCCACCCAATCGAATATGCCAGTTGGGAAAATGAAGCTGTCATCTAGAAGTAGGGAAAATCAGTGCAGGAGCTCATGGATAGGAGTCCATGACTATTTGTCAAGGGGAGTATGATGTTGGAGCATCGCTGGCAAGCATGCAGAGGCAGGACCACTCAACACGTGGGAGTTCTTATAGAACTTCAATGTTGGTAGTTGCAGCCAATTTTGAAACCCGCCTTAACTCAATGTCAGAATTTACCTTTGGAGGCACGCTTGAACCAGTGTCAAAATTTACCCTTTGAGGCATGTTTTGAAAATCACAAGCGGAGCAGGAGTTTCCATTACAGACCTAGATTGAGATTGGTCTAAGATAACCAATAGGTTAAGTTTTAGAGTAGATAAGTAGGCAGGGAAAAACCCTAAAAAGTCTGGTAAGATAAATAGAGGTTTTGTACGCCCAGATAGGGTAAGCTGCAATACAGAGGGAGAATAGTTGGAAGAGAACTGGAGTTAGCAGGAGATCTCAATTTTTACAATTGTTGTAATTTGAATGTATTTTGTAGCCATTTTGGCACTCGTGAATAGAACAAAAGGAAAATGGATCCAATACATGGTGTGTGAACAGTGTTTTGCAATTTATCGTTATTTCTGTTTTTATGAGAAAGTGAACGAATCTCCATAGGAGAGACTGGAATTGTGAATGTTATCTTTTCAGTTTCAATTGTTTCTCTTCATTTGAAGTTCTGCAAGGTGTGCATTTAGCTAAAGAGAGGAATGCAAGGAGATCGAGAGAGGAATTTATCTGTGAGAAATCTCTTGGATCTAAGTTATCGAGATCCCTTAGATGCAAGGAGTGCACATGAAATCAAATTTTGCATCAGACGAAGCTCAGGAGGAGTAGCACTCCAGAAAGTGTTATCGTGACGTAGGAATCCATTTCCTAGGAGGAGTGAAGGTCGACACCTTCGGGATTTAGAGAATATTCTAAGCCCGAGAAGCTAAAATCTCAGGAGGAAGAGCGTTATCGACCATTGGATCATGATAGAGAATCAATGGTCATATGATTCAAATAAAGTACACAAGCTCTGATGTTGCGTAAGTCAAGGAGGGAAAACCCGCGAAGACCTAAACAGACGGTGGAGAAATTTCAGGAAGAAACGTGATTCAATCGTGATCGTTGATTGGGAAGAGGAACGAGAGTCTTGATCGGTGGTGGGGAGAATTTCACCATTTCGGTAACTGGGAGTACAAGGGTCAACAGTTTCAGGACTCTTGACCGGTGAAAACCCAATAAGATCGTGACCGTTGGATCTTCAGAGGCCTAGAGCCGTTGATCCATGACAAAGGGGCACTTCAGCATTCGACGATCAAGTGGAGGAGTGACCAGATTTCATGCCGGGTGAAGTCGTGAAATTTGAAACACCAAAACAATCATAGTCGTCGGCCAGGGGTTGATCTAGGCCATAGATCTTGCACTGCCATACTTTCGGGGTTCGAGACTTGGAGGAGATGGATGTGCCTTGAGGCGAAGGTGGTGGTCACAAGCACGTGGTCACGTAGACAGAGGAAAGGGAGGAGCTGAATTTCGATTAGCCCACTGGGTTTTGGGACTGAGAGGGTATGCGCTGGGGGAACATTGTATAGGAAACCCCGAAACGCAACATGCCTTTTGGGCTAAACCCGTGGTCGCACCTGCGGTCTCATGGATTTTGGGGATTATGCCTAGTGTTGGTTTTCACATGTAGAACATAGACAAGGGCCTGTGGACTTAGTGTTAGAGGTTCCCTTTCAGAACCAAGAGAGCCGTTCCGGATCTAGAATCAGAGATCCTAACCGGGAGGTTGCGCAACCCTCAGGAGGGATAGGGGGTTTGCATCAATGATGAATAACATTGGAATTAAGAAGAAACACCTGATGTCAAAATCCACTATAATGGCATACAATGTTGTATAGGATTTAAGTAAACTAATGATAACTCTTCCTTTTACAAAAGTGGTGAAGATTCACGAGCAAAGGGAAAAAATTTTGAGATTGTTGGATGATCCGTCTAAAAAAATAGAAGTTGTTGTTACATGTATGAAACAAATCCAAAACTAATCAACTGCCAAGTTTAGAGGTAAAATTCCTCCCTTTTATACTTGAATTGAAAATCATGATGTTTCACTTCATAATTGTTTAGTTGAAACTGGTGCGACCAATAATATTATGTCATCGATGGTCATGGAGGCATTGGGCATAAACTGTACCAAATATTATGAGACTAGTGAAGGTATATATGAAATGTATTCTATACAAGTGCCAACTTATGGAGAAATCAAGGAATTTTATGCTTGGATCACAACAACTCCCCATATTATTACAGTTTTCAATATTATTTTGGTAGACCTTCCTCTGGCGTATGGAGTTGTTTTGGGAAGAGATTGGTCATCCATGATCGAGGGATATATAATGAATAATGGAAGTTGCATGATGCTACCAGACAAAGGATCAATGATTAAGGTGCCCCATGAACCTAGGAAACCCTTCTCTTTCAAAAAGAAGGATAATGAATTAATGGAAGATTATATAGATTTTGGGATTGGAAATTATGTTATCCTAGACATGGAACAGATTGAAATCTTGGAGAAAATTCAAGACACAGAGAATCAAGAGAATACATTTGAAGGTTACTGGAGGATTTCATTCGATGGAGCTTGTTCAAGCTCTGAGAGTGGAGTTGGAATTGTCCTTGTAAATCCAAGAAATATTATGCATCCACATGCTATCCGACTTGAATTTATATGCACTAATAATGCAGTAGAATATGAAGCTTTGACTTAGGGAATGATTCCTGCACAAGAAATTAAGATATAACATCTAATTGTGACTGGAGACTCCGAGTTGGTAATTAATCAAGTCACCTAGAGGTATAAAATCAAGAAGGAAAGACTCAAATTATATTTCAAAAGAGTTAATGAATTGATGGAATCTTTCATCTCTTTCATTCCAAGGGAAAAGAATTAGAAGGAATATTTGTTGGCTTTGGTGGCCTCATTGTCAAACATAAATGATATTCAAAGAAAAACATATTTTCAAGTAGAAAGAGTATTCCGAACTTCTATACCTGATAACCTGGAGTATTTACAAGTATTTGATAATGATGAACAATTGGAAATTTTTTTGTTGAATGATGATGATGAAGAAAATCATATATCTGTTGTCCTGAAGAATTGTATTAATTTAGAGTCCCTTTTTACGAAATATGATCATGCTAAGAATCTCTTGGAAGAAATTTTACTCCAAAAGGTTTAAGAAACAAGATGGATCAATATTGGAACTGACAGTTCCCCAAAACATGTCAATTTGGGACTTTATTGCACCATTGAGGAAGTTGATCAATATGTTGCATTGTTTAAGGAATATCTTGATGTGTTCACATGGACTTATGATGATTTGAATTCTTATGATAGAACAATATTCCAACATATTATTCCTTTGAGAGAAGAAGCAAAACCGATAAAGAAAAAAATAAGGATGGTGAACACCAAATTAAAACCTCTGGTAAAGGTTGAATTGGATAAATTAAAGAAGGTTGGAATAATATATCCCATCAGATATTTTGATTGGATTTCAAACCATGTGATAGTAAGAAATAAGACCGAGGATATTCAGATGTGTGTAGATTTCATGGATCTTAAAAAAGAAAGTATAAAAGATAATTATGTTGGAAGATTGGTTCTTGTCATTGATGTCAACACTAGTCATGGGTTTTGGACTGTAAGATTGATGAAGGTATTTGGACATGAAGGAAAATGCACATGTAGATACAACACCCATGGTTGGATAGTATACATCATGTTGTTTCTGGTGGTATGTGGCACGTCATGTGGATCCTCATGTTTGATGAGAAATGAATTTTTGAAGATGACAAAGTGAATTGAAGAAGGAAGTACATGTAGGCCTCGAAGATAATTAAAGAAAAGAATTACAAAATAAGAAAGTGTCAGGTCAGCCCTAATGTTAAAAGGAAGTGACATAAATGGTATAAATAAACATCATTATACATTCATTTGATACAAGTCGAATTTCAGAGTTAATAAGAAGAAAAGAAGGCCAGATTTCAAGGGAGGATGAAGTATTTTGGTGATGTGTTCTAAGGTATGTTATTTTCAGGTCATCTTACCATTTTTTCTATAACGTTTTTTCTAGAATGATTCAGATGGAAAAATAACTATGGTATTGATAAGACATATCAAGGTACCTATGGTAAAAAGTTAAGCTCTTGATTCACTATAATTATGGAGATACACTCTGTGGAAGATAGGGTTTGTGACCAGTCCTGAAGCTAGTCAATAAACAAGGGTTCCGGGTAAAACAGTCATAATTTCTTCATTGAGAATCCAAATGAAGTGGGACAAATTTAATTCGAGAGAGTATGGACTTTAGTTTCTTGTGTGCAAGTTTCAGAATTAGATGTTAATTATTGAGCGTGAGACATACTGTGCAAGTTCACTCTCCTAAATAGACCAGAATTGAATAAAGTCTACCATTCTTTCTATAACCTCTTTTTGGGGAGGATTCAAGGAGTGAAAATTGGAAGAGTTTCAGAGAATACATTGAGTAATATTATCTACAATATTAGAGTACTCCAAGAATTGAATAATTTCAGAAATTGAAGAAGTCTCATGAAGCATTATGAGGTTCTATGTGATGATTGGTTGATGGTGATGATTTAATGTAAAGTTTTATTATCTCTCATATATTCTTGGGAGGAAGGAAGGGGAAAGGATGGAGAGTTCAACTCTCTCTTTATATTGGAGGATTGTATATTCCTCTTGGAGGTTTATCCCTCCCTTTACATTTGGAAGCTGTAGCTACATTTGGAAGTCATTACTTCCCTTAAACAATAACTATTGATTATTTCTCATATATTGTGCATGGTGTATTGTGGTGTATTGGTGTAACTCTTATACT
>JZKD02S1674011.1:347395-362836 GCA_000966675.3 Picea glauca
GCATATGCTAGAATGCCCTTTGGTTTGAAGAATGTAGGAGCCACATTTCAGAGGGTCATGGATCATGCTTTTAATGGGTTAATAGGAAAATTCATGGCATATTATCAAGATGAATTGATGATGAATTAAAAAAAATGGGTAATCACATTCATCACTTGAGAAAGGTTTTTGACAGATGCAGATTATATGGTGTTTCTCTAAATCCAAATAATTTTTTATTTCCTGTAACTCAAGGCAAACTATTGGGTCATATTGTGTGCAAAGAAATGATTTATATATATCCAAAAAGAGTTAAATATATAAATGAGCTCAACCCCCCATCATCTAAGAAAAGAGTTCAATAATGTTTTGGTAAGATCAACTTTGTGCGAAGATTTGTTCCTGACTATGGAACTATTTTGACAACGATCAATTTATTGTTGAAAAAGGACCAAAGGTTTGAATGGACAGTGGATACACAAGAAGCTTTCAATAATATCAAAAGGGAAATCACCACAACTACAGTCCTCATTAGCCCATATTTTCAAAGGGACGTCATCATCTATTCGTTTGTTACAGAAACAATTGTTGCATCTGTTCTTACTCAGAGGAATACCAAAGGTGAAGAACTCCCAATAAGTTTCATCATAAAAACCATTCATGATTATGAATTGAGGTATTTAGAACTAGAAAAGAAAGCCCCAACTCTTATGAAAGATGTGGCGCACTTTTAGACGTACATACTAAACTCTCATGTCATTACTTATGTTCCATCCTTTCTAGTGAAGATGATTTTGAATCAACAATTGAGAGAAGGAAAATGGGCTAACTGGCTGACAAAGATCCAAGAATATAATATTGAAATTAAACCTTTGAAGGCTATCAATGGACACGGTTTATGTACGCTCATCACAAATAATGATTCTTTGGATGGACCAATTTCAATTTTCGTAGGGGAACCATTGGCCGATTCATAATGGTATGGAAAGATTGTATTCTACTTGAGGTCTGGGTAGTTTCCAGTCACCATGAACCCTAAAGAGAGAAGAACATTGAAGTTGAAGTCAAATCAATATGTGTTGATTGTTGATATACTGTTTAGAAGGAACTATGATGGTATATTACTGAGATGTGTTTATGAAAACAAAGCCCAAGAACTAATGAGGGAATTCCATGAAGGAATATGTGGTGGAAAATTTTCACCTATGACCACTGCTAATAAGAGATGGATTTTATTGGCCATCAATTTTTAGAGACTCATATGCCACAATAAGGAAGTGTGTATCTTGCCAACAATTTTCAAGGAAAATGAAGAGATCTATGATGCCATTAAAACCTATAACTGTAGAACAACCATCCTCCCAATGGGGACTTGATGTTGTCGGGCCAATAAATCCAAAGTCAGGCAAGGGACATATGTATATTCTCACTGCTACAGATTATTTTATGAAGTGGCCAGAGGTAGTGGAATTAAAAAAGCATAATTCTAAAGAGTTAATTAAGTTCCTCAAAGATAATATTTTGTCAAGATTCAATGTCCCATAAAAATTTATCATTGATAATGGTTCGATTTTCATTGGTTCAAAATTTACAGAATTCTATGGAGAATATGGAATTATTATGGGGAAATCATCAAACTATTATCCACAAGGAAATGGTCTTGTAGAATTCACAAATAAGACACTCATTCAGAAATTGAAGAAAACTATTGACAAGAACCAAAGGAATTGACACTTAAATTTGACTGATGTGTTGTGGGTGAGCCTAATGACTCCAAAAGATAGCACTTGGATGTCTCTGTATACATTGCTTTATGGGAAAGAAGCGAAAATTCCAATTAGCCTCGAAATCAATGCTTTGATTTTTGTGGTTAATACAAAAGATGCAGAAGACAATTTACCTATTTAAAGGAGGATCAACCAGTTGTTGAAATTGGATGAAGAATGAAGTAAAGACCTAAATATAACTTCTCAGAGACAACAAAGTATCAAAAGATATTTTGACCAGAATGCAACTGTAAATAATTTTCAGAAGGGAGAATTGGTGTTACTCTGGAACAAAGCCAAGGAGAAACCATTGATGCACACCAAATTCGAAGCACTCTGGATTGGAAAATACATCGTCGAAAGGATATCAGGTTTTAATTCCTATATGCTTAAATACATGAAGGGTAAAATATTAATGCTTCCTATCAATGGGAAAATTTTTAAAGGTTTCTTCACCTAAACCTTTCTCATTTCCCTGTACATAAATTCTATTTTTCATTGATTCAGTTTGTATATTCTTACCTTTGATACATAGCCCAATGGATGGAAGCGCCTGGTCATAAATATTATGGATACTTGAAAACCCACAGGGGGTTATCATCCCATAGTTGGAGCCAGTTCTTGAGATCAGTTCCCTCTTCCAAAATTTCCCTCCCTTTTCTATTCTCCCAACTTATTTTTTTCCATTTATTTTCCCTCTTCTATACCTACCCTCATTCCCATTTTCTTTTCTCCCTTCTACCATACTTAGTCACATTTTAAAGATCGATGGGTTCATGGTTCGGTAGAATCGCGGGTATTCACCTCCATCTAGGCTCCTATATCATGAGTCCGATTGACCACCTTGTTATAATATACTTAACCACTTTTGCAAATGCGGGTTCACGGGTTCAAGCTTTCATCTTCCAAGTTCTACAATCTCCATTTTGCACCCAAAGACCTGTGATCTACATTATGACCATCATAATTTTCGTAGGTATCGAGCTTGTAAGTATCTCATTTCTCCTATATCCAAGTCCTACTGATCACTATGAAACACTTAACCTATTTTTTATCGTTCACGAGTTCCTAGGTTGGCGAGTTCACAAAAAGCTCCAAATTCAAATTTCTCTTGTTCGTCCCCACCATCTTCGTGCTTTTCCCAATATGCATTTAGTATGGTTTAATGCTAATAACTGATCATGTAGGCTTCGTAAATATCATCATTAATAAGAGAAGGGCTCGAGAATATTTTTCATTAAATTGCATTAAAACACGATTTTCCAAGGGTTATATTATTGTTGTATCTATGAAAGGATTCATTTCAAGTTATTATCCAGTCGAAAGAACACTCTCGTCAACCTATGGAAACAACAACTAGACAGCATTTATTTGGCTATACTTTGGATATTTTCTGTTGTGAAGAGAAAAACTTTTGGTGGTCCAGTGCATACTTGTATTACTCATCTCCTCCTGCAAAGAAAGACATAATTTGGACATCCAAAATTTCTCATGCAGGATGTGTCCCCGAGGTATTTGATTGCAAAAAAATTGTTGCATGGTGTGTCGAGAAGTACGTACCGAGTCAACGGGTTATACAACTCCAAGGCCATTCCCCCATCTCTCTTTTACTGCAAGTGTTTTGTAAGATGTTGAAGCTCCCTAAGCCAACACTTACCTTCAAAGGAAAGGATTGCAAAGATTTTCTGAAAAAAAATGACAATGGCCTGGATCTCTTTCTTGAGTTCTTGGAGAATCCTGTAGCTGTTCCAGAGGACATAACCATGATTCAGGTTGACTCTTTTAAAAATCCATTTCAGGAAATCACTTGGTTGTTTACCAGGTTGACAGTTCAGGAAAGCACCACCACCATTTCTCAAATGATTCTTTATATTTTATATTTTACATTTAAAGAGAAAGCTATCTTTGACTGGGGAAAATTGATTTCCATTGAAATCTCCTCCCAATTATCACATTACAAAAGGGACAAGAAATTCTTTATGGCTTCCTATTTGGTATTTGCGATAGTATATTGCTATCAATTTCCAAAATTGACTATATGTAAGAGGGTGAACTGTGAAATTGATCCAGTTACCTTCTGGTATCAAGAATTGTGGAGACACAATACTTCTCTGCATTTTTATGAAGTTTAAAATGATTTCATTTGGGTTTTCAAAGGATTGTTGTTTGGTAAAAATACCCCTAGGATATCTGACCCAGGCTAATAAATTCTTGGAGATAAAGGGAACGATAGAACAGAGGGAAAATCACAGTGTCATCAGGATCTTCTATTCCAAGGAAAAACCCTCTTTTCTTCCGTACCATATATTTGATAAATTGCTTATTACAGAAGTGGAAATGAAATACAATTTCTGGCTACACTTTTTCCACGAAAAATGAAAAAAAAAAATTCAGCCCCTTGTCGTGGAAAATTGGAGACTTCATATTCAAGAATATAAACAAAATTGATGAGTTTGAAAATCACTTCAGCAATATAAATCTGAAGTATGCTAAAAATATAAAGGGGTTTGACCCTAACGAAATATTCGTGGAACATATGTTGTCAATAGGATTCAAAAACTCATTCATTCATATTATTTTGAGTGAAGAATAAGATAACAACCTAGGCATTCCTGCACACGATGTCGGTGACTTGGAAACGATACTTAGTTCTAATGAGTTTTACAAGCAAAAGGAAAAGGTTCCAGTGAGAAGGGAACCCAGTCTCCATTTGTTACTCCTAAAACTACCACATCCTAGAGCAATGCTCCAATGATCCACCCAACTAAGAAAGTGATCCGGATTATTTTCGGCATGAAATGAGATCGGAGATATAATAAATAAATGCACATAGATATTGCAAATACTCAATAATATAACAGAAATATATCAGAGAAGCAACCATAAACACAAAGATACAATAATACACGATTTCTATTAATGAAAGAAATGTACAGAGACTGTAAAAATACAGAGTGAAAGAGTCACTAGAATGGTAGCAACTTATCTCTATGAAGAGATGTGACGACTATTTGCATTCGCAAGAAGATGATTAAAATGAGGCTCTGAAGGCCTTTTTACAATAAACAAGAATGCCAAAAACCATAGACATCCAAAAACCTAACCATAGGAGATGAAGCGCCAAAAGTCATGTGGGCCCCGTTTGGGTAAGTTAGTACATCAAATTCCCGAGGTCGTAACTGATCCAGATTATTTTCGACACAAAATGAGATCCAAGATATAATAAATAAATGCACAGACATATTGCAGATACTCAATAATATAACAAAAATATATCAGAGAAGCAACCATAAACATAGAGATACAATAATACATGATTTCTATTAATGAAACAAATGTACAGAGACTGTAAAAATACAGAGTGAAAGACTCGCTAGAATGGTGGCAACTTATCTATGAGAAGAGATGTGATGGATACTCGCATTCGCAAGAAGATGATTAAAATGAGGCTCTGAAGGCCTTTTTACAATAAACAGGAATTCCAAAAACCCTAGACATCCAAAAACCTAACCATAGGAGATGAAGCACCAAAAGTCATGTGGGCCCCGTTTGGGTAAGTTAGTACATCAACTTCTCAGGGTCGTAACTTTTGCATACGATCTCCGTATTAGGCGTATGATAGCTCGTTGGAAAGGTATCATCGAGGATATTTATTTTAGGGCCTCAAAATTTCCCAAGAATCCAAAAACTACTAAAACTAGTAAATTGCCAAAATTGCCAGAAAACAGCTTTGAGCCAGTCGAAAGAGGTGGGTGGCCACCGATATCCACCTGGATCAATCCTCCTTCCTTAGGAAGAAATAGTCTCCATTGCATTGATATCCTAGGGGATAGGGAAAATAATTTGTTGGATCTGCATGTTGGTGAGCTGCTTGTATTGCTGGAGACATCGCACTACTCAGTTTCTGGAAGTATGTCAAGAAACTGTTGAGGCTGAGACTGTTCAGCAAGTTGAGATACATGAGAGGATGGTGTGTAGAAGGAATATTTGCGCTTTTCTGCAGCCTTTTCAACCAACTTCTGTTGGATAGAAGGTGCTTGGGGAGAGGTTGTAGTGGTTGTAGTGTCCTTCTGTTCTCCTTTGGAACATATTGTGAAGAAGCTAAATTTTGCAGTATGAGATACTACCTTGTGACACTTTTTAGTTGGAAAAATAGTTGGAACTACGTATTGGTATTCTTTAGAGATGACCCCCCAAAGTAAAAATGACACTATGGGGTCAAGACTCATAAAAAACATGGCGCTTCCACATATAGGGCTGGCCCAAGAGAACATCATAGACATCTAGTGGGGCAATATCACATAATACCTTGTCCTTGCAGGGCTAGATGTCGTATGAAAATTGAAATTGTTGGCTGACACGGAGATCTCATCCTTGGCGAAGCCACTCGATGTTGTATGGTTGTGGGTGTGGTGTTGTCGACAATCCCAACTATTTGATGACCTCTGCTGAGATGAGGTTCTTCTGGCTTTCGCTATCAACAATAAAATGCAGCGGGGTCCCCTTCACCCACATCTGTGAATGAAAAAGGCGCTCCACCTCTTCGGGGTCTATTGGTTCTTTTGGTTTAATTACTGCGGTTGCGACAATAGCAGTGGGGTCTGCGTCAATGATATGTCCTTTACCATTATTTTCAGAATCAAATTCTAAATCAGGGTTCGGATCCTTGTCTTTGATCTCAGCCACCAATGACTGTTTTGAGCGACATTCATCGGTGTTGTGCCAGGGGATTTTGTGGAAATCACACCATTTTACAGTGTCCTTCTTTGTCTTCCCATGACCCTTCTTTTCCTGTGTCTTGGACTGGTTTTTGGGAGATTGTTTGTTAGGGCTATCTTTGTCATACTTTGGTTGTTGCGGATTTATAGATCCAAAATCTTGTTTGTTCTGGTGCTTAAATTTCTTCTCGATTTTAACAACATATTGATAAGTAGCACCCAGTGATGAGATGTACAGAAAATCCATTTCAGTCTGGATGTATCTGTGTAGAGCCCCACAGTATTTCAGAACCAAATGTTGCTCGGAGTCTTTGATACCCAGCTTGGTGTGCAAGGTATGGAAGGTATTGCTGAACTCTGAAATTTCTTGGCCCCTCTCTTGCTGCAGTGTGGCCCATATCAAGTACTGGTCCTCATAGTTTCCAATAGGGTAATAATGTTCCTTTACCACATCCACAAAAAAATCCCAAGTGGGATCAGCCCCATATATTTTAGATTCCTCTGTGGAACTCTGCTCCCAATAAGTTTCCCACCAATGTTTGACACGAGGGAGAGATTTAAGGAGTGCGAAGGTGATCTTTTCTTTGTCGGAAAATTTGTGAATAGAGAAATAACCTTCTAGCAGATTTAACCATTTGTCTAGGGCTTCCACATCTATCTGTCCTTCAAATACAGGAATATCAAAATTAACTTGTACCTTGAAAGGTGAGGTGCCTCCAAAGTGGTCGCTTGATGAATATGCGCCTGTTGCTATCGACAGGCGTTGAAGGATGTGGGAAAAATTCTCCATCATTTCGTCCCTCTGTCGCCTGAGAGATTTCTCAAGCAACAGACTGATAGGATCGTCTGCTCCATCATTTTTCTTTTCTTCCGCCATTGAGGGAACTGGAATTGGAAGACTCCTTAATGCCTCTTCCACTTCTTGCTAGTCCTTTGTCGGTAGTCACACCCACCACACCCGTTGTTAAGTTGAAAGGATCTTCAAGACTACTTACATAAGATAGGATTCATGCAGAAATAAATATTAAGAAGAGAATGGCGTTGATCATAGAGGAATGGGAGGTTTTGAAAAACATTGTTTTTTTTGGCTCGAGGGCACATGCCTTCCACAAATATTTGCATGTTGATCTGAAGAACGAAGAAGATTTCTACATTGATGTTGTATTAACCTTTGGAACCAAAGTATATAACATGACAGAACTAAGAAGAAGAGAGGAGGATCTTCCCTCCCCAACTCAGATAAAACAACTAAATGCTTGCTGAAAGGAAAAGATTAAAACTTTGAATAATATTTTTCAAGCATGCAGTGAAGCCATACTGAAAAGGGAAGAAATTTTCAAGAGGATAATGGAGAGAGACCTAACAGGAGGTACTAAAGAAGTACAAGACCCCAAATTAATTATCAACTCAATGTTCCTAATAAAACAATAGTTTGACGAACAAGTTGATATTATTAAAGGGTTATCATTTGAAAAGTGTTATGGTATACTTGAATATATTGAAGATGAGATAGACAATTGGATAGTGGTATACTCTATGAAGAATCAAGATATTGAGGAAGTAGTACATGGTATTTCCCATGATTTTAGAGACTTGAAAGAATATTTATTTAACATTAAATTATATTGAAGAATGGTTCAAAACATAAATCGACAAATTGACCAATGAGGGGCAAGAAACAATTGAGATGGTTCTTGTAACCGTTGATGAAGACGATAAAAAGACAACAAAAAGAAAGTGAAGACACAAGACACCATCATAGTAAGTTCATTTTGATCACATCTTTCTTTCTTTATTAGTTCATTCATCGATTTACTCTGCTTCTTTCACTAGAAAGGCTTAACTAAAGTTTGATAACTTCTCCTTGTCTTCTTTCCAGGTCTTGTTGTTCTACTATTGCCCACCGTCCTCCTTCTACAAGATTATTTCTTGTTTATATTTTATTTATGGGCCGCGACATCCCTAATCCTAGTCTTAAGGACAAATACATTTTTAAATTTCAAAGGCTTTGTAACAGACTATATATTTTTTCAAAAATTTCAAGAGAGCTATTTCGGGATCAGTTTTGACTGTGATTTGTAACTCTTAGTTTTGAGTATAAAGTATTTGAGATTGATATATAATTATATTTATTTGATTTTCCCAGGTGTTCACTCTGTTCAAGTTCTCTTATGCATGCAGACCATCTTCTTTTTATTTTATGTGATAAAAAATCTTTAGTTTAACTATGATGGATGTGAGGAAATTTTGTCTATCTTTTTTAAATGTATGAAGTGTGTGGTTCTTGGTTGTTTCCCAAGAACCTTGCTTAAATGAAAAACAAAACATTTTATTTCTTGATATTTTTATATTTCTTTGATTGCCACGATGAACTTCTGCAAAGTCCCATATTCTGAAGATTTAGAGTCCCAAGAAAATCTTAAAGAGGAGTACCACCTCTATAAAAACGTAGGGGGATTTGTATCCTCGTGGGGTTTCCATTTCGGTTCTAACAGATTCAAGTGTCAACAAAACTTTAATTGATATTACTATGTCATACACAAATTCTGGAAAGGTCAACCTAGCAAAAAACCTTTAACATGTTGTCTAAATTGAATGTAACAAAAACAAATCAAAACTAATGAAAATGAATAGTAAAGCTTCATAAATGTACTTTAGATAGGAAATTAAATGCACACTTTAGTTATGATTGATTGTACCTTGCCTCATACAAATTCTGGGTTGATTTAAATGGTCAAGTGAGCTTGAGAAGGCTTCCAGATCATGGCTATAGCAGTGATTATGAAAACAATAAATAAGGTCAGTCTGCTAAAATAAGTTAGTGTTAGTTGTAGTTAGTAAAAGAAGAAAGGTTTAAGGTTTGAGTGTTGGTTGAGGATTCTTGTCAAGAGGTAAGGAATGACGCTTAATTCCTTCTTGGGATAACGAAGTCAAAGTTGGGGGCTCTTTCTAGGGATGATAACATATGATTATGCACAAAACCTAAGAGGGAAAAAAGGTTTAGGGGGAGTAATATCTTTAGTCCTCCTAGACTCTTGAGCATAATAAGGGAGGTAGCTAGGGTGTAGGCACTTCTAGGCCCTAACACCTTCTCCTCCTTAGCCTTTTTGGATGAAAGTATGATGAAAAATAACTTAACCACAACCTCTAAAGTGATAGCACTTTAAGGCTCTAGAGGTTGCACTAGTTAATAGACCAATTCAACGAAACTTGGAAAATGAAAAGCAAGAAAGTTAACACCTCAAGTTTTTTACTTCAAGCATCAATTAAAACACACAATTTCATAATCTTGTATGAGAAAGCAAACCATTACCATAACCATTAAAAATGAGAAAGTAGAAAATATACTTACACCAATAATAAGCATGTAAAACAATGTTAGATTGCCAAAATACTCCAATAAATTGATCCAAATTCCAAGAAACAAGCCTTAAAAGAGTAGAGCCTTCCTTATTTCAGCCAATAACTCTTAGTAGGGAAAAAATTTCAGACCTCCACTCTCCCAAGTGAGATTTATGATAAAATGAATGTCACTTTATGCTTATTTATACCAAAATTTGACCTTTAATTATTTTAGGTCAAAATATCAGGGTTGACTTGGCCAGTTTCTTACAAAATTAAATTATGGACAAAATAAAATAAATTTGCATGTAAAGACCCTCCTTGGGGTGATGTCATGCCCTTCTAGGGTGATGTTGGACCTCTATCATGGAAGGATGGGCTCAAGAAGTGAAACGTTGGGCTTCCAAAGGCCTAAACCCTACCCACACGTGCCAATAACCTCAGGATTACCCCCAAGGTGACAACCAATGCATGTAGAAACATATAGGGATTTATGGGTGATGTCTAGGGCCTCCAAAGGCCATGGTTTAGGTGGGAAAGGCACAACCACATTGGTCTAGGTCCACCAAAGTGCCTCCAAAGGAAATTCCCTTCTTCTTCTTGGTAGAACCATTTCATCTTCATCCTGTCCCTGGCTGGGGTCTCAACATCCATTAAATGGGATTTGAGCCCTCATGAAGGTCTGAGATAGTCATCTCTCCATGTACCTGTTCATTGTTCAGGGTCCTGTAAAGACAAAAATTATGCCCTCTAGGGTTCCATAAGTCACATGCATCATAATACGAAAATCACATCTAATAATTAAAACGCCCAAACATGTGCATCAAACCCCCATAAACCCAAAAAAATGCTCAAAACATTATGCAACTTGACAAGTCTATGGTTTGGAATGGTCTCAGGGTGACCTATTGGGCTAGTCTTCCTTAATTCAAGTTTGTTTCCCTAGTGGAGATTGATCCAAATCATGCAAGCGTATGAGGTGGTGAGGGAAAAACATTTTGGCATGGGGTGCATGTGATAGTAGGGAAACGTAACACTCACCTATGGGTGCCTTTGTTGAGGGTGAGTTGAACCTTGTCATGGATGCAAATGTTTCTGATGTAGAACCCCCTTCTCTCCTCGGGGTTGCACGACCTCTTGATCAAGGATATTCAAATGACTAAACCAAATCAGCTCTTCAGGACTCTACTAGCCCCTGGGATCAATTTACGCAAGCCCCTTTTGGTTGGCCACATAGGTTTGTTTCACTTGCACGCCCTTTTTCTAGCACTTATGGTATATTTTATTGGTTAGTGCTAGCTCCTCTTGCTAAGAATTTCTTCTTTATGACCGTGGGATATAACCTCAGGCCAACCCTCCTTCATAAATTTTGGCATTGGATGTTTTGGATGCAATTGACCCCTTTTTACCTGAACTCCAAACCAGAGAAAACACTTAGATCAGATCTACAACCCATGCTCCCTTGATAGCCAATGAATGTGATCTACTTTATAAATTTAGGAGTTACGAACTTAGGGATTCCATTCTCCTATTTCTCCTAAGGCATCCTATCACATAACTGAAGGATATGACGCCATACATCCACACAATCTAGTGGCTGGGATTAACTTCCCCCAATTTGATGACAAGTGTCCTTCTCAGATCGACAACCATGATCTTTTCCGCTAGTCCAACCTTCGAGAGTTTTGGATATTCCACCCTCGCTTTCCTTTGAAGGGCTCTTCCTCCAAAGTCCATGGATCTTTTCCATGTGTCCTTCTTGGATCCAATGGTCCATATCTCCTCAACCTTCACAACTTCGACAGAAACCACTATGTTCTCTACGCAATTCTTCCATAGCTCTACCTCCCGAACTCCTTGATCTGTTGCCACGTATCCTCCTTACTACCAACAAATAGGATTTATTTGCGAATTTGGGACTTCGATGATCCCCATTCCTTAAAAAATTATAAATCTCTGAATACTGGGAGTGTTGAAGGACTCCAAGGCTAACCTTTGTGCAACTCTCCTAGATATAACACTCTAGAATGATCCATCATCCTTGGAACAGATCCTGCTCGTTAATTTGGGGAATATTAAAGGGCTCCTCCCTATTAAATAAATTATGTCCACTATATATTTTGAGCTTGTTCTTCCTCGAAACCTCTAACTCCTCAGATCATTTCTTAGACACTTAGTCGAATTTTGACTCTATGCACACCTTGCGATAAGTCTTCTTCCACAACTCAACTTCTTTGTGAGCGACTATGGACACCTTGCAACAATTTCTTACACGACTCGATTGTTCCTCTTGAATAGTATGACACTGAGTGTGTTTCTTCCTGCACACACCTTGCGAGGTCCTTTTCAATATTTGCAAACAAATTCAAGTTATCTCTCCTGAGCTTCTGAGTCAAAAAAAAATCTGTCAACGCACACCTTGTGGACACTTTGCACTCCTTGCAAATAAAATCTTCTTGTTATCTCTTATGAGCTTCTGAGTCGAGATACACTCTGTCAATGCACACTGTTGGCGTAGGGGTAGAACCAGGGTTAAATTATTAACAATGCACCAAACAAACCTTGACTACTAGCCCTTTCAACAACACCTACGAAGCAGGTGAAGTCTCACCCTATGTATAAGAAGCAGGGGGGGTTACAGGACACATGTGTCTATAACCGAGTTGGGACACGAATATGTGATAATAACAATTCAATCACTCATGTGTACTAAGCTATAGACTTGAACTTCGCACAAGATAAGAGATCTGTGCACTAATCCCTAGATCCTCCTTCTTTGCCTTCCAAAAATAGGTTAAATGCATAGAGCCACAATATTTATCACAACACTTAGAACCTTCTACAAAATCAAAGTCGAGAAAAAATCCTCAACCACATGCATTCCTTCACACAAATCAACTCAAACTACTTGCACTAAGATACTTCTACAAAACATTCCCCTTTATTTATACTTTACAAACCCTTACAATAAGGCCTAAACATGGGGAAAACCCATGGGTCGACATCCAAAAAACCCATTAAAAAACCCTAGAGGACCCCTTAATGGGTCCACATAACCCTGAAAATAGGTGAGATCCATAATCTCATATTCGTGTGGGTGCTCCTACTTCGATCGGTGTGTCGAAGTCCAAAAGTGGGCCAAAATAGACCAAAGTTTCCCCAAAACTTGGTCGAGGGCCAACATGCCCCCAACACTCACCTGTGACTTGTCTCGAGTCACTCAGGTCTGGAAAATGTTGCTTCGAAATTATGAATCTTAACTTGATTTGCCTCGACTTGCTGCCTCGCCTGAGCCTCCTCCTCAAGGAGCTCCTGGACTGTCTGCTCTATAACAGGCCCTTCCAGGCACTGTTATACTACTACAAATACTTGATCTAGCTATGAACCCTGTCTATCGATCTCCTCGAATACCTTGCAAGATTTGTCCTGCACAGGTTGTAACTTATGTGTTACTTCCATCACCTTACCTTGGAGGGCAGTGATTTGCTGCTATACTGTGTTTCTCCTGAGATCTCTTCATACTTTCCACTGCTATACTGTGTGTTTCTCCTGGGATCTCCTGCTGTGAGCAACTTCATCTACACCTACAATGAGAATGCTTGTTGTTGTGCCTCCTGTAACTGAGCCTTTAGCTTCTTTAACTCTTGATCCTCAGCAAGGCGCTAATATGTTTGGGCTCTCCTATCACTCATCTGTTTACATGTTGAACTGAGGGATTTTATACTTGCTAATGTATTTTTGGTGGTCTCCTCCCTCTGGTCATGCACCTCCTACAGGGTGCTCAACACTACTCGGGTCTCCAGTTCAACTATCCTATCCTGAAATTGCTGGAGAGTCTCTGTGAGCTTCGTTACTTGAGCTTCGATAGGCTCCTTCTCCTCTTGTACCAAGCCTGGTACAGAGTGACATGATTTAATTACTTCTTCTTTCACCATGAGATGCTCTGCGAGCAACTGCTCTTTTTCTTTCAGTAGTTGGGCTTCGCCCAACATTCTAGCTTTATATAGACAAATGGGGTAGACAAATGGATAGGCAGGGTATAGTTCCATATAACGATAGGTAGCACAAATAGACACTTGGATAATTATCTTCATAGCTCATTCAATCACATTTAGCAAAAAGTGGTCCTAGTGCCACCATCGATGAGCTAAATAAGCAGGGCATCGTGATGTATCTTCCAACGAACATGAAACTTCTTCCATCAATGTAAATATAGTGGTTAAGGCTCGATCTCAATGTCAAAAAGTAGTCCATAATCCCATAAATGTGTTTCCTAATCATTCTGGAGCGTCACTCTAATGGTCGGGGTGCCTCCAATGGTTAGATAACATCGTCAGGGCAAAGTGCAAATCTGCACAGACCTGCTATTCCAGCGAGGGTCAAATCCTGTGAACTTGCCTCCTACGAGGTTTCGGTCTGTGAAGTCTTCCATCTAGTCTCCTTAACTTCTTGTATCTTTTCCAACTTATCATTCTTTTTATTGAGCTTCCTTGACTTCGTTCCTATTATCTAAGTCTCTTTAACTGTTTCTAGAATCCTCTTTCCATTTTTATTCTTATCTTCCCCTAGTGTAGTGGCTTTGCACTATTGAGGTACCCTCAAAGGTTCTGAAGTTAATATCCCTTTTCTTAACACTTCTTGAGTGGGCACACTTATCTATTGGATAGATAGGTCCTTCAAGCCTTCTTTCATTCTTTCAACCTTGACAACTAATTCTTTTGATTTCTGTCCCTCCTGCATTGTTACTTTGCTCTGTTTCTTCGACTTATCCTCTCGTTCTTATATTAGTCGGTCTATTTTCTTAGCCATGAAATCCCTTAATTCTTTCCTTTTATTTTCTCTAGATTCTTCCTCTGCTTTCCTTCTGATCCAATCCTTCTCGATCCAAGTTTTACCTAACAAAAGTGGGAAAGGGGCATTGTCCTCAACAAACCTAATGAATTCAAATTGTTCTTCAGTCGATGTTCCATGAACAATAAGAGGTACAATAGTTACTCTTCCACATAAAGGTATCATCTTTCCCTTAAAAATGCTTATCCTTCCTAAAGAAGGCACCACATTAGGATTTCCCAAAACTTTCCTAGTTTCTTCTGTCATAATATTCACTTGTGTTTCTTCATCCAAGACTATACAGTCTATGTCAAAGTATTTTATTCTTGCACTTGTGTGCTTTTTTTTTCCAGGTTTTCTAGTAAACTGACATCTTTATGAATATCCATCATTTCTTCCAACAGTAACAACATAGTCTGAACTTCCTCTAACCTTTTCTCTTTTTGACTTCATAACATTCCCTTGGTCTCTTGGATTTTTTCATAGTTTTCTTGTCTTATTCCTATACCTTCAAATTTAGCAATAATCCTTGGACAATCGTCAACCTCATGACCAACAGTCTTACAAAAAAGAAAAATAGGGCCTACCCTGGGGCATTCCTTAGCAAGATGTCCCAACCTTCTACAATTATAACACAAACTCAATCCTCTTTTTCTCTTAAATCTTCCCCAATCTTTTCTATACTGTGTACTTCCCCTAGGATCATAGTGTTGGACCTGCAATCTACAAAAATTCTTTCTAGTTTCCTGCATCCACTTATTAGTCCAGAAACTCTTTCTATGCATAGGAATAACATATCTTTCTTT
>JZKD02S1674011.1:362886-377292 GCA_000966675.3 Picea glauca
TTGGGCATGGGGTGCATGTGATAGAAGGGAAACGTAACACTCACCTATGGGTGCCTTTGTTGAGGGTTTGTTGAACCTTGTCATGGATGCAAATGTTTCTGATGCAGAACCCCCTTCTCTCCTCGGGGTTGCACGAAATCCTGATCAAGGATCTTGAAATGACTAAGCCAAATCAGCTCTTCAGGACTCTACTAGCCCCTGGGATCAATTTACGCAGGCCCCTTTTGCTTGGCCACATAGGTTTGTTTCACTTGCACGCCCTTTTTCTAGCACTTATGGTATATTTTATTGGTTAGTGCTAGCTCCTCTTGCTAAGAATTTCTTCTTTATGACCGTGGGCTATAACCTCGAGCCAACTCTCCTTCATAAATTTTGGCATTGGATGTTTTGGATGCAACTGACCCCTTTTTACCTGAACTCCGAACTAGCGAAAACACCTAGACCAGATCTACGACCCATGCTCCCCTAATAGCCAATGAATGTGATCTACTTTAGAAATTTAGGACTTACAAACTTAGGGATTCCACTCTCCTATTTCTCCTAAGGCATCCTATCACGTAAGTGAGGGATATGATGCCACACATCCGCACAATCTAGTGGCTGGGATTAACTTCCCCCAATTTGATGACAAGTGTCCTTCTCAGATCAACGACCATGATCTTTTCCGCTAGTCCGACCTTCGAGAGTTTTGGATATTCCACCCTTGCTTTCCTTTGAAGGGCTCTTCCTCCAAAGTCCATGGATCTTTTCCATGTGTCCTTCTTGGATCCAATGGTCCATATCTCCTCAACCTTCATGACTTCGACAGAAATCACTATGTTCTCTACGCAATTCTTCCATAGCTCTACCTCCCGAACTCCTTCATATGTTGCCACATATCCTCCTTACAACCAACAGCTAGGATTTCTTTGCGACTTTGGGACTTTGATGATCCCCATTCCTTAAACAATTATAAATCTCTGAATATTGGGAGTGTTGAAGGACTCCAAGGCTAACCTTTGTGCAACTCTCCTAGATATAGCACTCTAGAATGATCCATCATCCTTGGAACAGATCCTTCTCGTTAATTTGGGGAATATTAAAGGGATCCTCCCTATTAAATAAATTATGTCCATTATATCTTTTGAGCTTGTTCTTCCTCGAAACCTCTAACTCCTCAGAGCATTTCTTAGACACTTAGTCGAATTTTGACTCTGTGGACACCTTGCGATAGGTCTTCTTCCACAACTCAACTTCTTTGTGAGCGACTGTGGACACCTTGCAACAATTCCTTACACGACTCGATTGTTCCTCTTGAATAGTATGACACTGAGTGTGTTTCTTCCTGCACACACCTTGCGAGGTCCTTTGCAATATTTGCAAACAACTTCAAGTTATCTCTCCTGAGCTTCTGAGTAAAAAAAAATCTGTCAACGCACACCTTGTGGACACTTTTCACTCCTTGCAAATAAAAGCTTCTTGTTATCTCTTCTGAGCTTCTGAGTCGAGATACACTCTGTCAATGAAAACTGTTGGCATAGGGGCAGAACCAGAGTTAAATTATTAACAACGCACCAAACAAACCCTGACTACCGGCCCTTTCAGCAACACCTACAAAGAAGGTGAAGTCTCACCCTATGTATAAGAAGCAGGGGGGGTTACAGGACACATGTGTCTATAACCAAGTTGGGACACAAATATGTGATAATAGTAATTCAATCACTCCTGTGCACTAAGCTATAGACTTGAACTTCACACAAGATAAGATATCTGTGCACTAATCCCTAGATCCCCCTTCTTTGCCTTCCAAAAATAGGTCAAATGCATAGTGCCACAATATTTATCACAACACTTAGAACCTTTTACAAAATAAAAGTCGAGAAAAAAGCCTCAACCACATGCATTACTTCACACAAATCAACTCAAACTACTTGCACTAAGATACTTTTTCAAAACATTCCCCTTTATTTATACTTTACAAACCCTTACAATAAGGCCTAAACATGGGAAAAACCCATGGGTCGACATCCCAAAAACCCATTACAAAACCCTAGAGGACCCCTTAATGGGTCCACATAACCCTCAAAATAGGTGAGATCCATGATCTCATATACGCCCGGGTGCTCCTACTTCGATCGGTGTGTCGAAGTCCAAAAGTGGGCCAAAACAGACCAAAGTTTCCCCAAAACTTGGTTGAGGGCCAACACGCCCCCAACACTCACCTGTGACTTGTCCCGAGTCACTCAGGTCTGGACAATGTTGCTTCGAAATTATGAATATTAACTTGATTTTCCTCGACTTGCTGCCTCACTTGAGCCTCCTCCTCAATGAGCTCCTGGACTGTCTGCTCTGTAACAGGCCCTTCCAGACACTGTTCTACTACTGCAAATACTTGATCTAGTTATGAACCCTGTCTATCGATCTCCTCGAATACCTTGCAAGATTTTTCCTGCATAGGTTGTAACTTATGTGTTACTTCCATCACCTTACCTTGGAGGGCAGTGATTTGCTGCTATACTGTGTGTTTCTCCTGGGATCTCTTCATACTTTCCACTGTTGTACTATGTGTTTCTCTTGGAATCTCTTCATACTTTCCACTGCTGTGAGAAGCTTCATCTGTGCCTACATTGAGAATGCTTGTTGTTGTGCCTCCTGTAACTGAGCCTTTAGCTTCTTTAAATTTTGATCCTCGGCGAGCCATTAATATGTTTGGGCGCTCCTATCACTCATCTGTTTACATGCTGAATTGAGGGATTTTATACTTGCTAATGTTTTTTTGGTGGTCTCCTCCCTCTGGTCATGCACCTCCTATGGGGTGCTCAACACTACTCGGGTCCCCAGTTCAACTATCCTATCCTGAAATTGCTGGAGAGTCTCTGTGAGCTTCACTACTTGAGCTTCGATAGGCTCCTTCTCCTCTTGTACCAATCTTGGTACAGAGTGACATGATTTAATTACTTCTTCTTTCACCATGACATGCTCTGCGAGCAACTGCTCTTTTTCTTTCAGTAGTTGGGCTTCACCCAACATTCTAGCTTTATATAGATAGATGGGGTAGAAAAATGGATAGGCAGGGTATAGTTTCATATAACGACAGGTAGTACAACTCGACACTTGGATAATTATAGTCATATCTCATTCAATCACGTTTAGAAAAAAGTGGTCCTAACGCCACCATCGACGAGCTAAATAAGCAGGGCATCGTGATGTATCCTCCAACGAACATGAAACTTCTTCCATCAATGTAAATCTAGTGGTTAAGGCTTGATCTCAATGTCAAAAAGTAGTCCATAAACGAATAAATGTGTTTCCTAATCGTTCTGGAGCGTCACTCTAATGGTCAGGGTGCCTCCAATGGTTAGATAACATCGCTAGGGCAAAGTGAAAATCTGCACAGACCTGCTATTCTAGCGAGGGTCAAATCCTGTGAACCTGCCTCCTACGAGGTTTCGGTTTGTGAAGTCTTCCATCTGGTCTCCTTAACTTCTTGTATCTTTTCCAACTTATCCTTCTTTTTATTGAGCTTCCTTGACTTCGTTCCTATTATCTAAGTCTCTTTAACTGTTTCTAGAATCCTCTTTCCATTTTTATTCTTATCTTCCCCTAGTGCAGTGGCTTTGCACTTTTGAGGTGCCCTCAAAGGTTCTGAAGTTAATATCCCTTTTCTTAACACTTCCTGAGTGGGCACACTTATCTATTGGATAGATAGGTCCTTCAAGCCTTCTTGCATTCTTTCAACCTTGACAACTAATTCTTTTGATTTATGTCCCTCCTGCATTGTTACTTTGCTCTGTTTCTTCAACTTATCCTCTCGTTCTTATATTAGTCGGTCTATTTTCTTAGCTATGAAATCCCTTAATTCTTTCCTTTTATTTTCTTTGTATTCTTCCTCTGCTTTCCTTCTGATCCAATCCTTCTCGATCCAAGTTTTACCTAACAAAAGTGGGAAAGGGGCATTGTCCTCAACAAACCTAATGACTTCAAATTGTTCTTCAGTCGATGTTCCATGAACAATAAGAGGTACAGTAGTTACTCTTCCACATAAAGGTATCATATTTCCCTTAAAAATGCTTATCCTTCCTAAAGAGGGTACCACATTAGGATTTCCCAAAACTTTCCTAGTTTCTTCTGTCATAACATTCACTTGTGTTTCTTCATCCAAGACTATACAGTCTATGTCGAAGTATTTTATTCTTGGACTTGTGCGCTTTTTTTTTCCAGGATTTCTGGTAAACTGACATCTTTATGAATATCAATCATTTCTTCCAACAGTAACAACATAGTCTGAACTTCCTTTTCTCTTTATGACGTAGTAACATTCCCTTGGTCTCTTGGATTTTTTCATAGTTTTCTTGTCTTATTCCTATACCTTCAAATTTAGCAATAATCCTTGGACAATCCTCAACCTCATGACCAACAATCTTACAAAAAAGACAAATAGGGCCTACCCCGGGGCATTCCTTAGCAAGATGTCCCAACCTTCTACAATTATAACACAAACTCAATCCTCTTTTTCTCTTAAATGTTCCCCAATCTTTTCTGTACTGTGTACTTCCCCTAGGATCATAGTGTTGGACCTACAATCTGCAAAAAATCTTTCTAGTTTCCTACATCCACTTATTAGTCCAAAAACTCTTTCTATGCATAGGAATAACATATCTTTCTTTATTTTCATTCAATTTACTCAAATCAACTCTTTCTTTCAATTGCACCCTAGTCTTCAAACTAGGACAAGATCTATTAAACATACTTAAATTCATGTTTTCAAAAAAAAAAATTTCACTTATCTTTCTCTTACCAAAGCACAAAGCTTGCTTCTTTTAGGATATTGCCTCTTTTCTTCAGAACAAATTACTTTCTTGGAACAAAGTTTCACAAGTAAAGTAGAGTATTGCACACTTCAACAACAAATCTATGCACATAACTTCTCTTTTTCTTTACTTCAGTTCCCAACAATCACAGTTTCAGGTCCCGACAACGGAACCATTTTTTGGCATAGGGGCAGACCCAGGGTTCAATGCTTAACAATGCACCAAAAAAACCACAACTACTGGCCCTTTTGGAAACACCTACGAAATAGGCGAAGTCTCACCTGGGGTAGAAGCAGGGGGGGTTACAGGACATAGGTGTCTGTAACCAAGCTGGGACATGAATCTTTGATAATAGCAATTCAATCACTCATGTGCACTAAGCCACAAAGTCAAACTTTGCACAAGTCATGAGATCTGTGTACTAAGCCCTAGATCCTCCTTCTTTTCCTTCCAAAAATAGGTCAAATGCACAGAGCCACAATCTTTATCACAAAACTTAGCACCTTCTACAAAATCATAGTCGAGCACAAAGCCTCAACTACATGCATTCCTTCACACAAATAAACTCTAACTAGTTGCACTGAGCTACTTCTATAATACATTACCCTTTATTTATACTTTACAAACCCTTATGATAAGGCCTAAACATGCGGAAAATCCATGGGTTGACATCCCAAAAACTCATTACAAAACCCTAGAGGACCCTTTATTGGGTCCACATAACCCTCAAAATAGGTGAGATCCGTGATCTCATCTCCGCCTGGGTGCTCCTACTTCGATCGACGTGTTGAAGTCCAAAAGTGGGCCAAAACTGACCAAAGTTTCCCCAAAACTGAGTCGAGGGCCAAGAGGCCCACAACACTCACTTGTGACTTGTCCCAAGTCACTCAAGTCTAGACAATGCTACTTCGAAAGTCTCGATCTTAACTTGAGCTGCCTTGACTTGTTGTCTCGCCTGAGCCTCCTGCTCAGCGAGCTCCTGGACTATTTCCTCTATAACAGGCCCTTACAGGCATTGTTCTACTGCTGCAACTACTTGATCTAGCTGTGAACCCTGGCTAACGATCTCCTTGAACACCTAGCAAGCTTCATCCTGCACATGTTTTAACTTCTATGTTACTTCTACCACCTTACCTTGGAGGGAAACGATCTGCTGCTATATTGTGTGCTGCTCCTAGAATCTCTTCATCCTTTCCACTGCTGTGAGAAGATTCATTTCCGCCTACAATGGGAATGCTTGTTGATGCGCCTCCTGTAACCGAGCCTCTAGATTCTTTAACTCTCGATCCCTGACGAGGTGTTCATATGTCTAGGTGCTCTTGTCACTCAAATGTTTACATGTTAAAGAAAGGAATTTTATACTTGCTACTGTGTTTTTGGAGGTCTCCTCCCTCTGGTCACACACCTCCTACAAGATTCTCAACACAACTCGAGCCTCCAGTTCAACTATCCTATCTTGAAATTGTTGGAGAGTCTCTGCGAGCTTCACTACTTGAGCTTTGACATGCTCCTTCTTCTCCTGTGCCAAGCCTGGTACATAGCGACATGCTTTACATACTGCTTTTTTGAACACGGTCTGCTCTGCGAGCAACTACTCTTTTTATTTTAGTAGCTAGGCTTCCCCTGACATTCTAGATTTTAATAGACATGTAGGGTAGACAAAGGGACAGGTGGGGCATAGTTTCAGATAATGACATGCAACACATATCGACACTTAGATAATTCTCGTCTTATCTTAGTCAATAACGATTAGCAAAAAGTGGTCCCAACACCACCATCAATGAGCTAAATAAGCGGGGCATCATGATGGATATTCCAACAGACAGGAAACTGCTTCCATCAATGTAAATCTAGTCATTAATGCATGGTCTCAATGTCCAAAATCAGTCCATAAACCCATAAATGTATTTCCTAATTGTTCTGGAGCATCACTCTAACGATCAGGGTGCCTCCAATGGTTAGATAACATCACCAAGGCGAAGTGAAAATCTGCATGGACCTGTTGTTCTAGCGAGGTTCAAATCCTATGAACATGCCTCCTGCGAGGTTCTAGTCTATCTAGCCTTCCATCTAGTATCCTTAACTTCTTGTAGCTTTTCCAAATTATCCTTCTTTTTGTTGAGCTTCCTTGCCTTTTTTATTGTTATCCGAGTCTCTTTAACTATTTCTGGAATCCTCTTTCCATTTCTATTCTTATCTTCCTCTAGCATAGTGGCTTCGCATTGTCAAGGTACCCTCAAAGTTTCTGAAGTTAATATCCCTTTTCTTAACACTTCCTGAGTGGGCACACTTCTCTCTTGGATAGATAGGTCCTTCAAGCCTTCTTGCATTCTTTCAACCTTGACAGCTAATTCTTTTGATTTCTGTCGCTCCCGCGTTGTTACTTTGCTCTGTTGCTTTGACTTATGCTCTCATTCTTCTATTAGTCGGTCTATTTTCCTAGCTATGAAATCCCTTAATTCTTTCTTTTTCTTTTCTCTAGCTTCTTCCTCCGCGTTCCTTCTGATTTGATCCTTCTCTATCCAAGTTTTACCTAACAAAGGTGGGAAAGGGGCATTGTCCTAAAAAAACCTAATGACTTCAAATTCTTCTTTAGTCGATGTTCCATGAACAATAAGAGGTACAATAGTTACTCTTCCACATAAAGTTATGATCTTTCCCTTAAACAATCCTATCCTTCCTAAAGAAGGTACCACAATAGGCTTTCCCAAAACTTTCCAAGTTTCTTCTGTCATAATATTCACTTGTGTTTCTTCATCCAAGACTATACAGTCTATGTTGAAGTCTTTTATTCTTGCACTTATGCACTTTTTTGCTTTCAGGATTTCTGGTAAACTAACATCTTTATGAATATTCATCATTTCTTCCAACTATAATAACATAGTCTGAACTGCCTATGACCTTTTCTCTTTATGACTTCCTAACATTCCCTTGGTCTCTTGACATTTTCCATAGTTTTCTTGTCTTATGCCCATCCCTTCAACTTTAGCAATAATCCCTAGACAATCCTCAACCTCATGACCAACAATCTTACAACAAAGACAAATAGGGCTTACCCCAGGGCATTCCTTAGCAAGATGTCCCAACCTTCTGCAATTATAACACAAAGTCAATCCTCTTTTTCTCTTAAATGTTCCCCAATCTTTTATGTACTGCATACTTCTCTTAGGATCATAGTGTTGGACTCACAATCTGCAAAAATTCTTTCTAGGTTCATGCATCCACTTATCAGTCCAAAAACTCTTTCTATGCATAGGAATAACATATCTTTCTTTATTTTCATTAAATTTACTCAAATGAACTCTTTCTTTCAACTGTGCCGTAGCCTTCAAACTAGGACATGATCTATTAAACATACTTAAATTCATGCTTTCAAAACAAACATTTTCACTTATCTTTCTCTTACCAAAGCACAAAGCTTGCTTCTTTTAGGATCTTACCTATTTTCTTCAGAACAACTCACTTTCTTGGCACAAATCTTCATAAGTCAAGTAGAGTATTGCGCACTTCAACAACATATATACACACAGAGATTCTCTTTTTCTTTACTTCAGTTCCCAACAATCATAGTTTCAGGTCCCAACAACAGAGCCATTTTTTGGCACAGGGGAATACCCAGGTTTCAATGCTTAACAACACACCAACAAAACCACAACTACTGTCCCTTTTTGAAACACTTGCGAAGCAGGCAAAGTCTCACTCGAGGTAGAAGTAGGGGGGGTTACAAGATGCAGGTGTCTATAACCAAGCTGGGACACAAATATGTGATAATAGCAATTCAATCACTCATGTTCACTGAGCCATAGAGTCAAACTTCCAAAAAGACAAGAGATATGTGCACTAAGCCCTAGATCCCCCTTCTTTGCCTTACAAAAATAGGTCAAATGAACAAAACCATAATATTTATCACAAAACTTAGCACCTTCTACAAAATCACAGTTGAGCACAAAGCCTCAATCACATGCATTCCTTCATATAAAGCAACTCGAACTACTTGCACTGAGATAATTCTACAATACATTCTCCTTTATTTATAATTTACAAACCCGTACAATAAGGCCTAAATATAGGGAAAACCCATGGGACTGCATCCCAAAAACCCATTATAAAACCATAAAGGACCCATTACTAGGTCCAGATAACCCTCAAAATAGGTGAGATCCGCAATCTCATCTCTGCCTGGGTGCTCCTACTTAGATTGGTGTGTCAAAGTCCAAAAGTGGGCCCAAAATGACCAAATTTTCCCCAAAACTTGGTCGAGGGAAAATATGACCCCAACACTCACCTGTCACTCGTCCCGATTCACTCAGGTCTGGACAATGCTGCTTCAAAATTCTCAAGCTTAACTCGAGCTACCTTGACTTGTTGCCTCACCTAAGCCTCCTGCTCAGCGAGCTCCTAAACTATCTAGTTTGTAACAGGCCCTTCCAGTAATTGTTCTACTGATGCAACTACTTGATCTAGCTATGAACCCTAGCTATCGATGTCCTCGAACACCTTGCAAGCTTCATCCTCCACAAGTTGTAAATTCTGTGTTACTTCCATCACCTTACCTTGGAGGGAAGTGATTTGCTACTGGACTATGTGATGTTGTTGGTATCTCTTCATCCTTTCCACTATTGTGATCAAATTCATCTGTGCCTGCAATGAGAATGCTTGTTGTTGTGCCTCCTGTAACTGAGCCTCTAGCTTCTTTAACTCTCGATCCTCGGTGAGGAGTTCATATTTCTGGGTGCTCCTTTAACTCAACTGTTTACATGATGAAGCGAGGAATTTTATACTTGCTACTATGTATTTGGCGGTCTCCTCCCTTTGGTCACGCACCTCCTGTAGGATGCTCGACACTACGCAGGCCTCCAGTTCAACTATCCTATCCTGAAATTGCTGGAGAGTCTCTATGAGCTTCGCTACTTGAGCATCGACAGGCTCCTTCTCCTCCTGTACCAAGCCTGGTATAGAGAGAAATGATTTTCTTACTACTTCTTTGACCCCAGTCTGCTCTGTGAGCAACTTCTCTTTTTCTTTCAGTAGCTGGGCTTCACCCAACATTATAGATTTTAACAGATAGGCGGGGTAGACAAACATACAAATGGGTTATAGTTTCAGATAATGATAGACAACACAACTAGACACTTGGAAAATTATTGTCTTAGCTCAATCAATCATGGTTATTAAAAAGTGGTCCCAATGCCACCATCGATGAGCTAAATAAGTGGGGCGTCGTGATGGATCTTCCAACAGATAAAAAACTGCTTCCATCATTGTAAATATATTTGTTAAGGCACGGTCTCAATGTCCAAAGGTAGTCCATAAACCCATAAATGTGTTTCCTAATTGTTCTGGAGCGTTACTCTAACGGTCGGGGTGCCTCCAACGGTTAGATAACATCGCCAGGGCGAAGTGCAAATCTGCGTGGACCTACTGTTACAGTGAGGTTCAAATCCTACGAACCTGCCTCCTGCAAGGTTTTGGTCTACGAAGTCTTCCATCTGGTCTCCATAACTTCTTGTAGATTTTCCAACGTAGCCTTCTTTTTATTGAGCTTCCTTGCCTTCTTTTCTATTATATGAGTCTCTTTAACTATTTCTAGAATACTCTTTCCACTTTTATTCTTATCTTCCCCTAGCATAGTGGCTTCTCACTGTCGAGGTACCCTCAAAGGTTCTGAATTTAATATCCATTTTCTTAACACTTCCTGAGTGGGAAAACTTCTCTCTTGGATAGATAGGTCCTTCAAGCCTTCTTGCATTCTTTCAACCTTGACAACTAATTCTTTTGATTTATGTCCCTCCTACGTTATTACTTTTCTTTGTTGCTTCAACTTGTCCCCTTGTTCTTCTATTAGTCAGTCTATTTTCCTAGCTATGAAATCCATTAATTATTTCTTTTTCTTTTCTCTAGCTTCTTCCTCTGCTTTCCTTCTGATCTGATCCTTCTCAATCCAAGTTTTACATAACAAAAGTGGGAAAGGGGCATTGTCCTCAACAAACCTAATGACTTCAAATTCTTCTTCAGTCAATGTTCCATGAACAATAAGAGGTACATTATTTACTCTTCCACATAAAGTTATCATCTTTCCCTTAAACAAGCCTATCCTTCCTAAAGAAGGTGCCACAATAGGCTTTCCCAAAACTTTCCAAGTTTCTTCTATCATAATATTGACTTGTGTTTCTTCATCCAAGACTATATAGTCTATGTCAAAGTCTTTTATTCTTGCACTTATGTGATTTTTTTCTTTTTGTCTTTCTAATAAACTAACATCTTTATGAATATCCATCATTTCTTCCAAATGTAATAACGTAGTCTGAACTTCCTCTGACCTTTTCTCTTTATGTCTTCCTAACATGCCTGTGATCTCTTGACTTTTTTCATAGTTTTCTTATCTTATGCCCATCCCTTCAACTTTATCAATAATCCTTGGACAATCCTCAACCTCATGACCAAAAATCTTACAACAAAGACAAATAGGGCTTACCCCAGGACATTCCTTAGCAAGATGTCCCGACCTTCTACAATTATAACACAAAGTTAATCCTCTTTTTATCTTAAATTTTCCCCAATCTTTTCTATACTGCGTACTTCCCCTACGATCATAGTGTTGGACCTGCAATATGCAAAAAATATTTCTAGGTTCCTGCATCTACTTATTAGTCCAAAAACTCTTTCTATGCATAGGAATAACATATCTTTCTTTATTTTCATTAAATTTACTTAAATGCACTCTTTCTTTCAACTGCGCCCTAGCCTTCAGACTAGGACATGATCTATTAAACATACTTAAATTCATGCTTTCAAAAAAAAAAAAATCACTTATCTTTCTCTTACCAAAGCATAAATCTTGATTATTTTAGGATCTTACCTATTTTCTTCAGAACAACTTACTTTCTTGGCACAAAGCTTCGCAAGTCAATTACATTACTGTGCACTTCAGCAACAAATCTACACACAGATATTCTCTTTTTCTTTACTTCAGTTCCCAGCAATCACAGTTTCAGGTCCCAACAATAGAACCATTTTTTGGCACAGGGGCAAACCTAGGGTTTAACGCTTAACATCGCACCAACAAAACCACGACTATCGTGCCTTTCGACGACACCTGTGAAGCGAAGCAGGCGATGTCTCACTTGAGGTAGAAGCAGGGGGGGTTACAGGATGCATGTTTCTGTAACTAAGATGGGACACAAATCTGTGATAATAGAAATTCAATCACTCCTGTGCACTAAGCCACATAGTCAAACTTTGCATAAGATAGGAGATCTGCGCACTAAGCGCTAGATCCTCCTTTTTTGCCTTCCAAAAATAGTTCAAATGCATAGAGACACAATCTTTATCACAACACTTAGCACCTTCTACAAAATCCCAATCGATCACAAAGCCTCAACCACATGCATTCCTTCGCACAAAGAAAATCGAACTACTTGCACTGAGATACTTCTACAATACATTCCCATTTATTTATACTTTACAAACCCTTATAATAAGGCCTAAACATGGGGAAAACCCATGGGACGACATCCAAAAAAAACCGTTACAAAACCCTAGAGGACCGTTTACTGGGTCCACATAACCCTCAAAATAGGTGAGATCCGCGATCTGATCTAGGCCTGGGTGCTCCTACTTCGATCGACGTGTCAAAGTCCAAAAGTGGGCCAAAACTGACCAAAGTTTCCCCAAAACTTAGTCGAGGGCCAACACACACCTTGTAGACACTATGTACTCCTTGCACTTTCTCTTTGAAGAGAAATAATTGAAACTTATCTAATCCTCACAGATTCATACATTCAACCATGTAATGCATTCATAACATAAGAACAAGTAACTAATAGAGAATTGAAAGTAAACAGAAAGCCTACCATTCACTCATTCAAATAGACATAGTAACAACAAAACCAAACACTTTGGATAAATGATTCTTTGTTACATTCATTCAAATTATACATACATGGAATCATAAAATATCCTTCACTGGTCTCAACAACAACTACAATTGATCCGAAATCGGATCCAGAGGCCTGACAGGGCTTGAAAAATGCTCAAAACTGAAAGTGCTCAGAATCCGATGAAACCAATGCCATTGCGTCTGTTTCATCTTCCAGATTCCGGCGGTATATTTACTTTGTCAAACGGGATCCGTATGCGAAAGTTATCGCATTCTGATCGATAGCCCAAACAGGTAAAAAGTCAAAGGTCAACTGGTCAAAAGTCAACGCTGATGACATCAGCATGCTGACTGTGCAGGAGATGATGTGGCACTCTCTGGCTGATGGTGATTGGGCAAGTTTGCTGACAGGGAAGACATGTGGCAGGCAACTGGACCAGTCAATGGTTGACAAGTGGCATTTATCCGTCAAATGGGGAGATGCCACGTGGCCCAGTCATGGGAAGCCACGTGGCACCCAGTCATCAGTTGAAGTGGCATGTTAAAAAAAATGTTTTGGGGTCCATGGGATTTGAACCCATGACCACCACCAAACCCAACACCTTAAGAAATGGTCTTTGCCAATACACCAAATTATTTCTTATGTTGTAAAACCCACATTATAACATATATTGCAAAGTATTGTATGGAGAGGGGCCAACGCTTAGCCCTTTGGGCTAGCGCTTGGCCATATGAACCCATATGACCCTGTCAAGGGGGAACGCATTGGGAAAAAGGGGGATTATGCACAAATCTAACTATAAAGTGGGTTTTATAACCAATTTTTGGGTTTTAATGGTAATTAAGCCTATTTTTAATGGTTTTTGGGAGTTATTGGTTTTTTTTGGCGCCTAATTTTTGGGAGGACGTTGGTGATGAGTAACCAACTTCCTAGCTATATAACCAAGTCCTGTTTGAGGCCAGGGGACAACATTGAGGGCATTCATATCAGAGTTATACTGAAGAGAAGCCAAGCCAAAGCCATTTTGAGGCAGATAAGCTTTTGAGGAGGAGACGCTGTTGGACCATTTCTGGGATCTCCGGACGTCTGTTTTGCGTGCCGTTTTCTTTGCATGGTTCTGGATATCTAGAAGAAAATGACCAGATCATTCTTGTCACCATTTGGAATTGGAACGATGTACTTTTGAGCTTTTGAGAAGAAATAAAGAAGCCTCCCCCACAGAGAAAAATGCCCGGAGACGTAGGCAAAGTTGTGCCGAACTCCGTTATCATTCTGCGTGTTATGGTTTGCTGTCTTTTATTGCATTTCAGATCTGCACATAAGTATATGGCTTTCATAATTCTTCTTCTTTCCTCATTCTTTCACTAAGTTTCTCAAATGGTTAATTAACGCATGCAAAATTAAAAATCAACCATAAGTCATTAAAAGATCCGACGGATCAAGTGGTATCAGAGCTAGTTGACGTTTGGATTTGAGTTGCATGTTAACCAGGGAAAAGATACAACGTGGTGAATGTGAGCTTGTTGCAGAGGATCCATTAATTGGATTGAGAAAAAGAGATTCTCACAGTGAGAAGATGGCATCAGAAGAAGGGATTTCTCAAGATGAGAAAGAGTTCCGAAAAACATTCCTTGCCATGTCGGAGATGGTGAAAGTTTTGTACGAAGATTACTTGGAACGGAAGTGACCAGTTTTGGGTGATTTTTCAAAGGGAAAAAGTGAAGAGGAAGAGGACC
>JZKD02S1674011.1:390189-443560 GCA_000966675.3 Picea glauca
CAATGGTCTATATCTCCTCATCCTTTGCAACTTCAGCAGAAACCGTTGTTTGCTCTACACAATTCTTTTGTAGCTCTACCTCCTGAACTCTTTGATCTGCTACCATGTATCCTCCTATCTACCAACAACTAGGATTTCTTCGCAGCTTTGGGACTTTGACAATCCCCACTCCTTAAACACTTATAAACCTCTGAATACTTGGAGTGTCGAAGGACTCCAAGGCTAACCTCCATGCAACTCTCCCAAATCTAACGGTTTGGAATGATCCCGCTTCCTTGGAATGGATCTTGCTCGTTAATTTGGCGAATCTTTCAGGGCTCCTCCCTATTGAAGAAATTTCGTCCGCTTTTTGAGCTTGTTTTTCCTCGAAACCTATAACTCCTTAGAGTGTTTCTTCGACACTTAGTCAAATTTTGACTCTGTGCACACCTTGCGACAAGTCTTCTTCCACGACTCAACTTCTTTGTGAGAGACTGTGCACACCTTGCAATAGTTCCTTACATGACTTTGTTGTTCCTCCTGAACAATATGAAACTTAGTGTGTTTTTGCCTGCACACACCTTGCGAGGTCCTCTACACTCTTTGCAAACAAATTCAAGTTATCTCTCATGAGCTTCTGAGTCAAAACAAACTCTATCAATGCACACCTTGCAAATAAAATCTTCACATTATCTCTTCTGATCTTCTGAGTCGAGCTAGATTCTATCAATGCACACCTTGCACTTGCTCATGGAAGAGAAACAATTGAAACTTATCTAATCCTCACAGATTCATACATTCAAGCATGTAATGCATTCACAACATAAGAAAAAGTAAATAACAGAGAATTGCAAGTAAACAAAAATCCTACCATTCACTCATTCAGATAGACACATTAACAACAACACCAAACACTTTGGATCAATGCTTCTCTGTTATATTCATTGAAATGATACATACATGGCCTCATACAATATCCTTCAACGATATCAACAACAACTACAATAACTTGCAACACTCTCCGATCATCATCAACCTTATTTGGGCAACAATACATTTATTTATACAAAAAGACCTCATCGAGCTTTTCCCCCTTTTTACCTTAGTGATATCCTATCAAATTAAAATCTTTCAACTACTAGGGATTATTACAATAAATGATCGGTATAGACAAATAAGAGCGAATACTTTGAATCTGTACTAAAACCTACTACATTAAAGGAAAACACACTCCCCATCGATCTCACGCGATTGTTCAATCTCTAAACATTTAAGATCTTCTTTAATTACAAATTTTTCAAGATATTTGCGTGACATGTCATTTTAAATTCAAAATCACTTCAAAATGCACGCTAGGGCGTTAAGTTTTCCCCCACTTGTGATTTTATGATGATGCTCTTGCATCAGTTTCCAAGCCCACTGATTGACATTTATTTTTGTCTTTGCTTTCTTATTTTATCTTTATTTCTTCATGTTGTAAGGAAAGAGTTGATGTTCACCTCCCTAGCTTGGTGACCAGCTAGTGGTAGTGTCACCCACAAACATTTCAAAAAAATGAGAAGGTTGGCTCGTGATGAGACCCCCTTTCTCTTGGCCATGCGACCAAGAGCCACTACATTGGCTTGGTGACCAGTTGGGTGGTAGTGTCATGCCGATACATGTTCATGGACATGATAGGCTGGCTCATGATGAGACCTCTGATCCACCAACAAATTCCTTGAGTGTTTTATTCATATGTGGGTCCCCTTTTCTTGCTAAGAAGTGTTGTAGTGCTTTCTCGGAGATCCCTGGGAGAAGCATCTCGAAGGTTTAAATTTGGCTCTTAACTTTTTCCAGCTACATTTCTCCTTGGGCCTTTATCCCCTTCTTCCCATGAGGTAAGGTACAAACCTTTCCAAGTGGAGCCTTCACCAATGCCCAAAAATGTGTATAGACGGAGGGGATAAAAATGAAAATGGTAATTATTGAGGGAACGAGCGATGACTCTTCAGATATCCACTAGGCAACAACTAAAAAATATCCAAATGTTACAAATATCAGAAAATAGCAGAAGTACACACCATGTATAGAATGTCAACGTGGAGCACAACTCCAATATAGATAAGTTACACAATAACTCCTTAAATAATAGGGGAACCCCCTCCAAATAACCCAATACCATTCATACTTCACAATTCACATCTCAATAATGAATACATGATCTCTTATATATAGCTATTAACACTTGCACATGAGGCCCCTTTATCACTAGGCTGACCCTATTAGATATGTATTTACACATTACATGTACATTTAGGCCCATATCTGCCCCCCCTTGGGGTCATATCATATACATTTAGCCATATATATGCCCCCCTTGGGTCATAACACATGGCTTCAACTGTAAGTTAAAATAATGACTTGTTTCATTAATCTTATAATTCGTTTGTGTTTTGAAATGTAATCTCACATGAACAAATGAAGCTCAATTGTGTCTGTCCATGTTTTCTTGTATCATAGATAATTTTGATATTTATCTTTAGATACATCATTTTTTTCTTTGATTTTGTTTTTTCACTATTCTACCCATGATAATTTAAATTTGTGCAAAGCATTAATATCTAGCCCTTTATGGTTTGACTATTAATAAAATAGAAATATCATAAAATATCACACTCAAATTCAATATCATATTCTCTATTCTTTAAACATATTTTAAAACACAACCACCTAAAACTTTATAATGTCCTTAGAATTGTTTCCCTAGCCAAGAAATAACTCAAGAAATACAACAATAACTAATCAAGACTGGACTTGAGCCATCTCTGGGCTACTTTCACCTATAGGGGATGATTCTAATTTTATTGCAATTTATAGTGCTTCTACCTACATCACAATCTTCTACTATGTCAAAAGGTAGCGTATATGTGGAAATAATGTCCTTAGAATTATTTCCCTAGCCAAGAAATAACTCAAGGAATACAACAATAACTAATCAAAACTAGACTTGTAACGTATATGTGGAAATAATGTCCTTAGAATTATTTCCCTAGCCAAAAAATAACTCAAGGAATACAACAATAACTAATCAAGACTGAACTTGAGCCATCTCTGGGCTACTTTCACCTATAGGGGATGATTCTAATTTTATTGCAATTTATAGTGCTTCTACCTACATCACAATCTTCTACTATGTCAAAGGGTAGCGTATATGTGGCAATACACGTGTAATAAACCAATTCCATTATTCTTTGATTGAAGTCCCAAACATATTCATTTACTATCTTTTTAATTTTTGAAATTATTTTAATAATGCTTGATTTACTTCTTGCCAATGTTCTAGTATGTCCCACATAAAAATAATATATAAATATAGATAATAAAGGAGATACACCAAGTAAATGTATGTAATAGAGGATAAACATACTTAACAAAGGGATTAGTTGGTCTTGCCAATGTTCTAATATGTCCCACATAAAAATAATATATAAATATAGATAATAAAGGAGATACACCAAGTAAATGTATGTAATAGAGGATAAACATACTTAACAAAGGGATTAGTTGAAGTGGGTATAACCACTCCAACCACCTCTCTATTTACGTATAGAGATGAAGATGGAATAGATATTTTGATTAACCTTCTCACATACACTTCTTGAGTAAGTGTGCCTTGATGTGTTTTCCTCAATGTATCTCTTCTTGAATGCATGCATAATCTAGAAGATTATAGCAGTGTGACAATAGCAGTGAATGGGGGGTGCTCTGAACTTGATGGAGAGATAAAAGATATACAAATTGATTCTCACATGGAGAATGGGGGGTGGTATGAACTTGATGGAGATATAAAAAATATACAAATTGATTCTCACATGGAAAAGATGGAGAGATAAGAAAAGATCGAGATGGTTGGTCGTGGATGCTAATTGTTCTTGATATTGAAGATACCCACCGAATGTGGATACTGATGGTGATGCTCAAACCTGCAAAACAAGAAGAAAAAGAGATAGAAAAAGAGATGAAGAATATGCACTCTGCCTTATATTGAATATGCTCGTGGAATCCTGATGTTGTGTGAAGGTTTTGATTGTTCGTTGAGGCAGTGTAAAAGAACCTTGACTGTTCGTCTTGAATGCCTGTTGGCACCACTCATCGCTTGAACATTTCTCAGGGGTATACAAAAGAGAAGAATAAATGGATTCTAATCAAAGACTCTATCCCCAGCTACATGACTTGTGCATCGGAATATTAGAATATCTGCAATATTAGTTATAATGAGACATGCAATGTCTCTGCGATATTATTAATAATGAAAACAAAACATCGCCCCCCAATGTGATTGCATTGCCACTGAATTTGGATTTAAAGAAGTATTGATTCATGTTGGTGTCTAGCAAGGCAGTTTCATCCTGCAAATTTTGTAAGAAAAAATGAAATGGAGAAAATATACAAGGAGAGTCGACCTGACTCGAGTTTTTGACCAAACCTTCCCACAGAATTTGATCTTTTGGATGAGGAAGATTGGAGCATCCATTAGATGGTTATAATTCTTTCTTGCAGAATTGTATTTCCAATAAAGAATTATCAAAAGGAAAAATAAATACTCCACAACACACGGACTTAGAATCGACATAAATAACCATTGAGTCAATGAAAGCATGAGGCTGTCGAAAACATGAAGGAGACTTGAACATAGAAGAATATGTTGCGTTGAGATGGAAAATCGACCGACTTAAATTTCTGGTCGAGGGACTCAACAGAAGGAGATTGTCAAAACATTTGGTCGATAGAGGATACCTCATGATGGATGCAATGTGTCCAAGAATGAATTTAATTGGCTTTAACCTAATGAATGTATGAAATTCGTCTCTGTTTATTGTGGATATTTTGCTCAGTAAAATTAATGCAAAGTGAAGGGCCTCAGTGTGAAGTCTACGTAGACCTTCCTCGAGAAGAACGTTCAAACAATAGACACCCCCCTCACTATATGTGGAGACATTTAAAGAAAAAATGATATGAAAGAGTCATTTTCCAAGGATGGTTCGCAGATCAATTATTTTTTGTAGGAACTTTGTTGATAGAGGTTCTACTAGCACAGCTGCTAATACAGCAGCTGGAGAACGTATCAGTTAGTTATCAAAGTAATTTTTAAATATGATTAGGTAAATGTAAAAAAGTAAACACATAAACTGATGCCTTTATAATAGCTAGGAAGTTAATGATTGAAATCACAGCCATTTATTTTGTGTGAGTACTAAGAATATTCGAGCCATATTTAATCTTGTCCATAGAAAACTTATTAAGCACTAAACCCCTATTAAATCTGCCCACTGTCAATAGGTATACGCCTTAGGAGTAACTAGTAAAATTTTCAACTCAGTAAAAATCCTTGGTTCATTAAATAATTGACTGAATTCACATTAAGCTAGCCAATGAGGAGGGACTGAGAATATGAAAGGATTGGAATTAAGTTTGCTAGTCATTTGAAAGTGGTAATTAGATGGTCACAAGGTAATTTTTAATCATATTAAGTAAATGTTAAAAAATAAACAAGTTAAATGATCCCTTCAAAAATGCAAGAAAGTTATTAACATGAGATTTCATTCATTGATTTGGAAGAACTATAAAGAATATGCCATCATCTGATAAGATAACCATAAGTTTAAAATATATAATTAAAAGATGATTAAATGTACCAATTTCCAATAGATATACATCTTTAGACGTTAATAAGTTGAGATTTTTAGTAGACGTGTGCTCCATCGAACCTACTGTATAAGGGTCGATGGAGCACATTATGGAAATAAAAACGAACCGAGTACATGCATGCCATTCAGAGTGGTATCGATCGATGAAAGAAGTGAACACCCAAGTGTTGATATGGTATTTTGAAAAATATAAAATCGGTAGTAGATCTCTTAGTTAAAGTTGTGAATGTGCGAGTCAATCTAAAACACTTCGTTCAGTATGGCGAGTCGAAGAAGATTCGACTGCTCGTTGTTAGTATGGTCGACCGACCAACTATTCAAATTATCATGTATCCAGGTCAACTTATTCACTGATCCGCTTGTTAAAGAATGTGAATCGACTTCAAAAAGATGGAGAATTATTCACCAGGATGCACGCTGGACTTCATCGACAAGAGCCTCTAAAAAGATACAGGTCGAATTTTGGCATCGAGATGATATGGGTTGTATTGTGATGGTTCTTATTTAGTTCCTGAGAAAAATAATTTTCTATTTATATGTACAAAAAGAATAATCACGAAGGACAAAATTTCATGGGTAAGTCATAGTTTAGTCGAGTCTAGTTTGAGTCAAGTCAACTCGACTTATAGTCGAAAAGCAAGCAAGTCGAGTCTATAATTTAGTAACAAAACATTTTGTTGTGGATTGTGGTAGTTTCAAGATTATTGAAAATATGAGTCAAAGTAGAGTTTTTTTTTTTTTTTAAAAAGGAGACGATCCTCTCCACCATTGTAATGTGAGTTGGTCTTTAGTCGATGAGATCGGTTTCATGTCGAAGAGATATATTGAGGAAAACACACTGGAAGACATACTTCTTGAGTACGTGTATTTTCCTGAATGTATTTCTTCTTGAATGCCTATGTAACTTAGAAGATTACAATAGGTGTAGTATTCTGATACTTCATAAACGAGACCAATGCACATTCTCTAAAGGTTGTTGCCAACTGCACAATCTTCACAACATCGTCCTTGATGTTCTTCACATACCATATCATTTCACAAATAAGCAAATGTTTCTTTGGATCCTTTGAATCGACCCCTTGAAAGAGAGGCATCCTTAGGGTGTGATCTATTCCTACCATCGTGTTTTGCAGGGTATTCCTTTTCAGTGATATTATTTGAACCTAAGTTATTGTACTACTTCCACTGCTCTGATTCCCTTGACTACTATTCTTACTCCCCTTACTAACTAGAATTGCCAAATTTTCTTCAGATCTCGGAGACACGCAAGGGGTCGTGGGTTCAACACAGAGTCTGGCCTGAGTGAGATCTTCTTCGATTGGGATGACCTAACCTTCTATGCATGATATGAGTTGGAATATTACACCAGTGTCTCTTTCTTCAACCTCACTGTGTTGTCCCTCTCTCTTAGCCACAGTCCTCTTCTTAGTCGGCTTAAATCTCTTACCACTGCGCAATACTCCACTTTCTTCTTCTGTCACAACCTTTTCCTCTCTTTGAATCCTCAACTCATCCATTCCTCTTTTATTCTTCCCTACGACACTCAAATCATTCCCTGGTCAGCGCCCATTTCCCCTTATGCGCGAAGGCTCTTAGCAATCAAATTCCATTTTCATACATCCCTTGTCGCACAACATCTTAATCTAAGTGGACATCGATTTCAAGTATATTTCGCGTAGTCCCGTAAAGAATTCCCTTTCAGAAGTACTCTATGACTAAGTGCAATCTACCACAAATTCAATAATGTATCCTCCCAATACATTACTCAACCAATAATCCACTGCGCATGTTACCCGATTATCTATAACATTGAGTTCTCATATCAACTCAGGAGTCCAGTTTCTTTGGGAAATACTGCGATATCTTCCGTTTTGCTCAACAAATATATGTGTCTACTCGCTTAACTCATTCAAGAAATCAACAAAGAATATTTCATTTAAATATGTAAAAACATACCTTTGTAAGTGATGCAGGAGTATCACCAATAAAGAATGAGTGGAAGACAACTCAGCGCACTAGCACACATTTTGAAGAGGATAATTTTGAATTTAAGAAGGCCTGCCATGGAATATTTTGAAAAGACTATAATTTAAGAACTTCTTAAATGTTTTAGAGCTAGACGATCGCATAAGATCGTTGGGAAATGCATTTTCTTTAATGTAGTAGCTTGCAGTACATATTTGATGCGTTTGATCTAATATGTCTGTCACAAACATTTATTGTAATAAATCTTGTTATGAACATAAATATACATAAATAGATATTCATAACATAATAATTAATTAATAAATAGTAACTATTAATAATGAAATGGCATGTTTCAAAGGACATGTCCATTGGTTAAGGGCACCCCTACATGGGCATATAAACGAGCCCTCATTATCATCTTATCTTATCTTATTTATTCATATTTTATACAATATTCCTTCATGGATTATTTTTTTATATTCCAAGTATTTTGGATAATTCTTGTGTGAGCGAACTTTGTTCGTCTCAAATCCTTAGTAGTTGGATGTTTTTATTTCGATAGGATAGCACTAAGGTATCTTGGAGGGAAAGCTCAACATGCTCGTGTTGTATAAATAAATGTGTTGTTTCCCAAATGAGACTGTTGAAGTTAATTGTAGTTAAATATCATTGTAGTTGATAGTTGTAGAATTGTTGAAGAGCATTGTATGAACCCATGTATATAACAGTTGAATGAATATAACAGAGGAGCATTGTTCCAAATGTTTGGTGTTGCTGTGTCTATCTGAATGAAGGAATGGTAGGATTTCTGTTAATTTCAATTCTATGCTATTTCTTGTTCTTATGTTATGAATGCATTTACATGGTTGAAAGTATGAATCTGTGAGATATTAGATAAGTTTCAATTGTTTCTCTTCTACAAGCAAGTGCAAGGAGTGCATAGTGTCCGCAAGGTGTGTGTTGACAAAGTTTGTTTTGACTCAGAAGCTCATAAGAGATAACGTGAAACTTTTGTATGCAAGGAGAGCATAAGTGTCCGCAAGGTGTGCTTTGATAGAGTCTGCTCTGACTCATAATTTCAGCAGAGTTAGCTTGAAGGTGCGCATAGGAAGAACCGTGCTCATAGTCATATTGTTCAGGAGGAACAATTGAGCATTTGAGAATTGTTGCAAGGAGTGCACAATTTCCCTTCAAGAGTTAAGATTTAAGGAAGCTTGTCGCAAAGCATGCGTAGGGTCAATACTTGGTTAAGTATCGAGGAATCCATTTTAAGAAGTTCAGAGTGTTAGGGAGAATCCAAGAGAGATAACTTGGACCTTTGTATTCAAAGAGTGCATATTGTCCGCAAGGAGTGCGTTGACAGAGTCTTTTGACTCACAAGCTCGAGAGTACTACATGATCTTCCAAATTTGGCACCTTATTTTTAGGTGCCTCTTCTAGATGAGCTACAAATATTTGACACCTTTTTCTGTAACATTTCTTCAGATGCAATGCTGAAATTTCCCTGATGGTTACTACCCTCGGAATTCCCTGCACTTTCCTTAGGCTCCCTTCCTCATCCAATCAAGTAAATTCCTTGTTATGACAGTCTAGGATAGCATGATGTTGGTCCAACCAATCCATCCCAATTGGAAAACCATAGGAACCTACATGAAATATGTTCAAGTATGCCCTTATGCTCAGTCCATGCATGTCGATAAGACATGACTTAACCATCTCATTAACTTTTCTTTTGTCTCCGGTAGCCAACTACACTAACCAAGATTTTCCATTCTTGCTTCTTGGAAAATGTAAACTTTCCAACATCTTAGGATCTATATAACTATGAATAGCTCTCGAATCAATTAAAATATAAATGGTTTGGTTGTTTATCATACCTTCCACTTCAATCATATGTGACTGATACTCTTCTTTCTTGTTGTCCAGGGCTGCATAGATCCTTGGTACATTTCTACCCATGTATTCCATTGTTTCAACTTGTTGTACATTGTGAACAATGCTCACTTTTTCACCTTTGTGAAGACAATCTATGAACATATGATCCCCTTTACAACCCCAACATTGAATAGGTGGTTTCCTTGGCCTTTGACCCCATGTCTCAATCATTCTGGGTTCTCTAGAAGTTGGTTTTCCTTGAGGATTATTTTTGAAGAATGGTGGCTTAGTTCCCTTCTTCCTTTGATCCATGTTGATTTTATTTTTGTCTTCCCAAGATTTTTAGAAAGTTGGCCTTTCCTTTTGTTGATCATATAGGCATTTAGCTCGCCTTATGGTCTCCTCCAATGTCTTGGGATCATCATACTATATTTTGTCACTGATAAATGGTGGAAATCCACTCAAATACATTTGAATCTTAACTATCTCATCCTTGATAAAAGAGACATACTTCAACAGTTCTAAAAACCTTCTCTCATATTCATCAATGGTCATACTCCCAAGTTTGAGTTCAAATATCTCCATTTTCTTGTCATAGTATCTCTTAGTCAAGTATTTCTTTTCAAAATACTTCTTGAATTCCCTCCAAGTAGCACTTTTATCTTTAATATGTTGCACCTGCACAAGCTGATCCCACCATATGGATGCCTTTCCCTTGAGTTTGATAGATGGAAATTCTTCCTTCTTCACGAGAAGAATAATTATGCAATTGAAAATACTTTCTCATGCCCAACAGTCATGTCTTTGCATCTTCATCCTTCTTGTGCTCACCATCAAATATAGAAGGTTTGATTTTGTTCATTTCTCCTCGTAGCTCATCCACCCCAGACCCCTTATGCTTCTTGATAAGGGATGGACTTTAGATGTTGTGTAATCTCTTAGTGGAATGCCTCAGGGAGTGGTGGTGATATCTACTAACACTTTTTGTTCTTCTTTTCTCATCAGGAGACTTGCGACTTCCTGATTTTCTTAAGCCACTCTCCTTATCCAATTTCTTTTCTATTATGTTCAAGCTCTGCATTAACTTTGTGTTGAAGTCATCTTGCTTCTCCTTGGCTCTCAAAATCCTTTCATTATTATATTTATAGCTTTGGAAATCCTTCTACAAATTTTTAATGGTCTCTACCATATTCATGTTTTCATCCCTTCCTTCTCCATGTCCATTGGAGTTTGTTCCTTCAATGCCCAAATGGACATCCATCCCTCTGATCTCATCATCTTGGATGTAAGTCCCCTATGCCTCATCTATTACTCTGGACTTTGTGTTTATCCTGATCTGATCTAGTTGTTGTTAATTCTACAAAATATGTGGCCAACAACACTTTGTCAGGTTAACTGTTTCAACAATCTCATGAAAAATATGAACCATTATGGTTCAATAATATATTAGAATTATATATTCTTATTTCCTAAAACATTGAATGCCTAGATCAATTTTCTGGGTAGATATTTATATTCCACTTTCCAATACCTTTCCAACGCCTACTCCCATACTCAATTCCGAGTCTTGAGTAGAAAGTTATGGCTATTTGAAAACATTGCCCATTAATTTTTCTGTTTATACTCCAACTTGGCGCAACTCCGCGCTATAATTATGCATTTTTCACCTAATCCATTGGAGATTTCGTAGGATCTCAATTTGGTTTCTTCATATACATATTATGGACACTCTGCTCAAGTTTCACCTTTTTCTGGGTTCTTGGCTGCTAGTTACAACCCGTTGAAGTTCTAGGCCAATTCGTGTTTTTGGTCTGGAATGTTACAGGTACCTTCTTTGCCATCTTAAACATCCTTAACATGCCCAGAAATTTAATTCAGCTCTGGGATTGTCTTCTATGGTTCAATAGCTTCCCATTGACTTCTCCTACACCTCAATCTAATTCTGGAGCAGAAAGTTATGGCTGTTTGAAGTTAGATGGGTCTTAAAATTTACCCTCCATGGTTTGTATTGTAACTTTCTCATAAAAACTCCGTTTGACAAATGGTTTACACCATTAGAAGTCTCTTTATGAGATATTTTATTTGAGCTACAATACCTTGGTACACTCTGTTCTCGTGGTTTTTGAGTTGCTAAAAATGCGATTAAGGGCCTAAAAAATGAGTTGCAAAAAGATGACGTTCAAATTGCATAAAATGTCATGAAAATTCGTTGGTTTTCTTCTGTTGATCGCCCTCCAAACGAATTTGCGTGCACAAATTTCAACCTGTACACCCATATTTAGCATGCATAGCAACACCACAAGGTAAATCGTGCTCTGCGCATTTGTAACCACTGTGCATCACTTCTCTGTCGCGCCAAAAACTGGCGCGCACTACTTTTGTGTCGCGCACCAATATCCACCGCACAAAATTTTGGCTCTTGCACTATTACCTATTGCACGCACTTTTTGTATCATGCGCTAATATTCCACGCACATTTCACTCTATGTGTTGCACCATGCCAAATTTTAGTATGCTCCACCATGCACAAATACTCTGTGTGCACCATTAACTAAACTGTTGCGTGACAACATATCCCTACATTGCGCGTGGATCAACAAAGTTTCTTTGCGCTCTGCCAATACTGCGCACACCACACGCACCAATATTATGTGTGTGTACACCGCGCACACCTTAGTATGTGTATGCACACCGGACAATTATAAATTTAGCGCGTGCACCAGCACACCAACATTTTTCTGCACTACGCCAAAATTTAGTGCGCGCACCCGCACACTAACATTTTTCTGCACGACGCCAAAATTTTACATATCACAAGATTTTCACTGCGCATCGTGCATTTTTAGTGCACCCACCTACACACACTCATTTTTATACACATCAATTCCTTGTGAATTCCACTGCATAAATTGGGGCTTTTGCTTAACTTTTCCCCAATTTACTGTAGACATTTTACAACTATGAAATTTGTTCAATTTCACCCCAATAACACCAGTTCAACCTTTGCAACAAAAAAATACTGTGGGTTGAAATTTCTGGAATGAATTTACCCCAAATCAATTCACAAATTGAGAATTTTATTTACTGATCTCGCTCCATCTGTCATGGCTTCACTGTAACTTCAAATTTGACCAATTCTAGGTCTGAATTTGCTAGAGCAGATATTAAACTAATAATATCTCACCACTTGGCTGAATTTATCCATTTTCTCATGAATTTAACAACAAAAATTGGGGCTTTTCCCACTTCTGCGTCGTTTCTTCTAAAATTTACCATGGACGCTCTGTGACTTGAAATTTGGACACTTTGAAATCAATCCTCTGTGAAATTTCACTTCAAGTCAACTTGCTCAGCCTATCCAGGCTCAGTGTTGAAAGTAGAAGCTCGGATACCATATTGTAACATCCCTGGCCACCCAGTCCGGGCCACGATACACGAGAGAACTCTTTTGTTCTCTCTCTCTGCGGAACATACTGTAACATATCCAGTATCCAATTGAGTTATGCCACATAAATTTTTCGACCTGCATGCAATTAAAACATATACTCATAGAACACTTGTGGAATTTTATATACAAAACGTAAACCAAAAAATACATATTGTAGTTACACAGATTCATACGGGAATGAAAGTAAACATATTCATGCAGAATATGAAAGCAATACCCATAAATATAAACACAGCTATAAACCATACACTTGATAAAACCATAAGAATAATCACGTAAATAATAATGCAACATGTAAATTTACCACACGATTGACACTTATCTTGGTAAGAATATCACCAACTGCATGCAGACCTTCTACGAACCTCCCAGCCTTAGACCACACTGTTCATCACTCTCAGCAGTGGGTCACCCCCAAGCTGGGACTAAAATCCACCTGGGTAAAGGGATTCCTACCAAGCTAAAGGATCATAGACAACAAAAAAGACTCTACCATGGGTGCCTACTCAAACTAACAGCCTACAGTTCCTCATTCCCCACATGCCTATCCCACCCCAAGAAGTGTTCCCCTTCTTTTCTCAACAGTCCTTCGACTGCCCCACTTCCTTTTCGGGCTTCAACAACAGGCCGAACAGGAAGTCTCAGAGCCCTGTAGTTTTAGTTTAGCACCTTAAAGAAATCGATTACCAACAATTATTTCACCCAGAGAGAAATTTCTCATGGGCCTGACAACCCACCTCTTCAATATCCCATGGGCACATACTTCTTCAGTCCATCTCCCACGCTAACCAGCCACACAAACAACTATGGGTATGGATACAAGTTTAGGTATAGTGACAAGAAGTTTCAGAGGATAACTGACTGCGTGAGTGAAATGGTCCTAGACTCATGTTTGAATGATGGGAGGAATGATGGAAAAGATAGGAAAATGAACTAAGTCCAAACTATATGTATGCATGTCCCCAACTTGACACTTGTCATGTTGGGAGCTACTTTGGCCCACTTGTCCCCAACATTAGAACTTAGGATAAAATAATTATCCGTACTTTATATAATTAAGAAATATTAATATAATATTCCTTTTTGGATTAAGCTCTCTAACTTAGCCCTTTTCCTTAACTTTTAGCCCCTCTCTTTCCTTAACTAGTGGATTTTAGTCCCCCATACTATTTTATCGAGGTTGGTCTGTGCACAACGATGTATTTTATATTAATGATGAGACATATATAAAAATAGGCGCACTGACCTTTCGCATATAGGCTCTTCGGCCTAATCTTTGCAAAATGGGCTCACCAGCCTATAAAACATAGCATATACACAAAGGCTTGCTGGCCTCAAAATCGCGCGCACTTAAGTTGTTGTGCACAGTATCCTGTAATGTGCCCATTTCATCGTTTTACTGCGCAGTACATGCACGCACTATGCCATGAAAGGTGCATACAAAAATGATATCAAACAACTCACCAGCTTAAGTACATTTGCATTTACATTTACAATTGGGTTCGGTCTAGGGATATTACATCAAGTGGTATCAAAGCTGCAGAATTGATTTCTGTAGGAAAAAAAGAAGAAGATAGCCTGATATCATCAAGTTGTATCGGATACATCAAGTGGTAGTTGTATAAAGGAGAAGGTTCAACAAAATGTCGCCTAGAAGATGTGCAAAGCCACCTGTAGCAAATTGAGCTATGGAAAGGGAGATGAAAGAACTTTGCACAAGGTTGGATGCAATGGAGACAGCGCAAACGAGAGCACATGATGTTGGAGACGTCAATGATGCAGAGAACAAAGAAGTGGAAGTTGAAGAAGCTGTAGTAGAGGATGTTGCAGAGGAACGCTTGCTGAAAGCGATTGTCAAATTAGGAGCTAGAGAGAAGAAAGACATCCCGATGTATGAAGGAAATTTAGATGCTGAAGAATTGTTGGATTGTATAAGGTTAATAGACAAGTATTTAAAATATAAAGATGTCGATGAGGAGAAGAAGGTGAAACATGTTGTCACCAGATTAAAGGGACATGCAATGTTCTGGTGGGATGAACTGTAGGATGACATAAGATGAAAAGGCAAGCAAAATATCAAGAGTTGGGATAGAATGGTAGCCAAGATGAAGGATAAATTCATGCCAAAGGAATACCAGATAAATCTGTTCATGAAGTTGCCGAACCTGAGACATAAAGGAATGACTGTGAAAGAGTACACAAAGGATTTCTACAAATTGAACATCAGGGTTGTACAGAGAGAAAAATATGATGACAAATTTTCTAGGTATATAAATGGTCTCAGATATGAAATCCAGGACGAAATCAACATGATGACAGTGAGGACAGTGGAGGATTCTTATCAGATTGCACTGAAGGGAGAAGAAAAGTTTGCCAGAAAATAGAGTTAGCAAACCAGAGGTAGAAGTCTCAACATAGGCAAGAGAATTTTCCATGAAAAGGCACAGAAGCCCAAGGATGAGACGGAAAAACCACATAATCACTCGAAAAGAGGAGGAAGTTTCCGAGGGAGACAATGTGGTGGTAGAAAATCTTTTCCTCAAGGAAGAGACAGAGGAGGTGAAGTGAAGTGTTATGCCTATGGAAAGACATGACACATGTCTTGAGAATACCCTAAGAGAAAGAAAGAAGGAGGAGGTGAAGCTCGCATTTCAGAAGCACAGAAGAGGAATGTTGAAGGAAAAGGTGTAGAAGATGGGAGATCTTTGGTGATGAAGAAGGCTCTCTTGAAGAAAGAGCCATATGTTGAGAAGCCAGTGCAGAGGAACAGTTTGTTCATAACAAATTTCAAGACTAAGGATAGAGTATGCAAGGTGATAATTGACAGTGGGAGCACTGACAACTTAGTATCCACAGAGATGGCGGAGAAGTTGGAGCTGGAAACAACTGCACATCCAACTCCGTACAAGGTGTCATGGTTGCAGAAAGGACATAAGGTAACGGTAACTAAACAATGTCTTATTGAATTTAAGATAGGAGGATATAGAGATAAGATTTTGCGTGATTTGATTCCCATGTATGTATGTCATGTTTTGTTGGGGAGACCATGGTAGTATGACAAGAATATCACTCATGATGGGAGAAAGAATACTTACACTTTGTAGAAGAATGGTAGGACACACATATTACTGCCAATAGAAGAGAATAAAGTAAAGGAAGAATTCAACACAAGAATACTTCTCATGAGTGGGAAGGAACTCCTGAGGGAAGTTAAGAAGGAACAAGAGATGCAGTTTGTTTTGGTGAGGAAACCAAGAGTTGTTCTTACAATTACTTCTATGGATGATCTTCTTGAAGAAATTCAGGAGTTGTTGGAGAATTTTGCTGACATAGTAGTGGATGAGTTACCAAGCTCATTTCCACCCATCAGGAGAATTAACCATCACACTGATCTAATACCAGAAGCGAGTCTGCTGAGCAAAGCAATGTACAAATTGACACCTCAAGAGAATGAGGAGGTGAAGAGACAAGTCCAATATTTGATGGACAAAGGTTTAGTCAGAGAAAGCTTGAGTCCATGCACAGTACCAACTATGTTAAGTCCAAAAAAGGATGGAGGATGGAGAATGTGTACAGACTCAAGAGCCATAAACAAGACCACCATTAGGTATAGATTTCCTTTACCAAGGATGGATTCCTTAATGGATTGTAGGGGTGGAACAAACTATTTTTCAAAGATAGATTTGAAGAGTGGATATCACTAGATAAAATGATAAAGGTTATGAGTGGAAAACAACCTTCAAAACAAAAAAGGGGTTGTATGAGTGGCTTGTTATGTCGTTTGGCTTAACAAATGCCCTGAGTACTTTTTATGAGGTTGATGAATGAGGCATTGAAAGATTTTATTGGTAATTTTGTGACCGTATATCTGGATGATATACTAGTCTTCAGTAAAACTGAAGAGAATTTGAGACACCTAACATTAGTGATGAGAAGATTGCAGCGGGAGAAGTTGCTGATAAATTTAAACAAATCATCTTTTATGAATACATAACTCATTTACTTGGGTTTTGTAATCTCTTCAAATGAATTGAACATGGATCCAGAGAAGGTGAAAGCAATCAGAGAATGGTCGTCACCAAGAAACATATTTGAGGTGAGAAGCTTCCATGGATTAGCAAGTTTCTATAGGAAGTTCATTAAAAATTTCAGTGGAATTTGTGCATCGATGATGGATATGGTGAAGAAGAGGCACAAATATTTTAATTGGATAGAAGAAGCCAATAAAAGATTCAATATATTGAAGGAGAATATAACAGAACAACCGATTCTGGTCTCGCCAGATTTCGGGAAGACGTTTCAAGTAAGATGTGATGCGAGTGGAGTTTCAATTGGAGATGTTTTGAGCCAATATAATAGTCCTATCTCATATTTCAGTGAGAAGTTGAATGATACTAAGAGAAAGAACTCCACATCTGATAAAGAATTTTATGCAATAATTCAAGCCTTGAAGAAATGGAGGCACTACCTGGTTTCAAAAGAGTTTGTTTTGTATAACGATAATCAAGCTTTACAATTCATAACCAGACAGGAGAAGTTAAACCAGAGACATTCTAAGTGGATAGAGTTTATGCAAAATTTCACTTTTTTCATTAAACATATTTTTGGTAATACTAACAAATTTGTTGATGCATTGAGCATAAGATGTCCGATTTTGCAGGAATTTCAAGTGAAAACCTTAGGGTTTGAACACCTTAAGGATATGTATTGTGATGACCAAGAATTTGGAGAGGCATATGAAGCATGTGCAAATATTGTTCTTAGATACATAAGCCAGTGGCCAGATTATACAATTCAAGATGTGTTTTTGTTTAAGGGTTTCCAGTTGTGCATACCAAAGTGCTCAATGAGAGAAAATCTGCTAAAGGAAAAACATAACGGAGGTCTAGCAGGACATTTTGGCCATGATAAGACAATTGCACAGTTGAACTGTTCATACTATTGGCCAGGTATGAGGGCAGAGGTGAAGAGTTTTGTAAACAGATGTAAGATTTTCCAGTATGCAAAAGGGAAGAGACAAAATACTGGATTATATCAACCATTGCCTATTCAAGATAGGCCTTGGGATGCAATAAGTATTGATTTTGTGTTGGGATTTCCAAGGAAACAAAGAGAAAGTGATTCTATATTTTTGGTAGTTGATAGATTCTCAAATATGTCACACTTTGTCCCATGCCAGAAGACTGATGATGCAATGCACATTGCAAATTTTTTTTTTAAGGAAGTTGTGATACTTCATGGGTTTCCTAGAAGTATTGTCTCAGACAGAGACACTAAATTTGTTGGTCATTTCTATAGAACATTGTGGAAGAAGATGGGGACATAATTATCTTGTATTTTAGCATATCACCCTTAAACGGATGGACAGACTGAGGTGGTGAATCAGAGTTTAGGAAATTTTTTGAGGAGTTTGGTCACTGAACATCATAGCCAATGGGATCAAATTCTATCACAAGCAGAGTTTGCATACAATGACTTACCAAACATAACTACCAGAAAGATCCCATTTCATAGTATGGGATGAATCCAAGAGGAGTATCAGAATAAGAGATCTGGAGCATAATGAATTCAGAAGTGCTGGAGCAGAAGACTTCGTTGTAGAAATGAAAAAGATTCATAATTAGATCAAAGAGCAGTTGCAGAAGAGTAGCAAAGAATATAAACGCAGAGTTGATCAACATAGGAGAAAACTTCAATTTGAAGTGGGAGATCAAGTTCTAGCACATCTCAAGAAGGAAAGGTTCCCAAGGGGAACATATAACAAATTGAAGGTGAAGAAGATAGGACCATGCAATATCCTAAGGAAATTTGATGAAAATTCTTATGAGATAGAGCTGCCAAAAGATGTGGATATATCGCCCATATTCAACATTTCAGACATGTATCCTTATAGGGAATATGACACCAGAGGGTCAAAAGATCAGAAGGAGATATAGTGGGAGAAGCAGATGCTTATAGTAGAAAATCCACAGATAGAGAAGATCATAGATCAAAGGATTGGTAAGAAGACAAGGAGAAAAACTTATTTTGAATATTTGGTAAAGTGGAAAGGACACCCAATAGAAGATGCCAGTTGGGTAAATGAAGCGGATATCCAGAAGCATGGAAATTTAGTGCAGGAGCTCATGAACATGAGTCCATGAATTTTTTCCTAGAGGAGTATGATGCAGGAGCATCACCAACAAAGCACGAGTGGAATACAACTCAACACACTAGCACACATTTTGAAGAGGATAAATTTGAATTTAAGAAGGCATGTCATGGAATATTTTGAAAATACTATAATTTAAGAACTTATTAAATGTTTTAGAGATGGACGATCGCATAAGATCATTGGGAAATGCATTTTATTTAATGTAGTAGCTTGCAGTACATATTTGATGCATTTGATCTTATATGTTTGTCACAAACAATTATTGTAATAAATCCTTAGTATTTAGATGCTTTTATTTCGATAGGATAACACTAAGGTAGCTTGGAGGAAAATCTCAATGGTCTCGTGTTGTATAAATAAATGTGTTTTTTCCCAAATGAGGCTGCTGAAGTTAATTGTAGTTGAAGATCATTGTAATTGAGAGTTGTAGAATTTTTGAAGAGCATTGTATGAACCCATGTATATAAAAGTTGAATGAATATAACAGAGGAGCATTGTTCCAAATGTTTGGTGTTGTTGTGTCTATCTGAATGAATGAATGAATGGCATGCTTTCTATTAATTTCAATTCTCTGTTATTTATTGTTCGTATCATATGAATGCATTTACATGGTTGAAAGTATGAATCTTTGAGATATTATATAAGTTTCAATTGTTTCTCTTCTACGAGCAAGTGCAAGGAGTGCATAGTTTCCACAAGGTATGCGTTGACAGAATCTGTTTCGACTCAAAAGCTCAAAAGAGATAATGTAAAAAATTTGTATGCAAGGAGTGCATAAGTGTTTGCAAGGTGTGTGTTGACAAAGTCTTCTCTAACTCAGAAGTTCAATAGAGTTAGCTTGAAGGTGGAGGTAGGAAGAACTGTGCTCAGATTCACATTGTTCAGGAGGAACAATTGAGCATTTGAGAACTATTGCAAGGAGTGCACAGTCGCCTGTAGAACCCCAGGTTTCAGACACCTATTTTAAATAATGTATTGTTAAAATGTTGAGAGGCATGAGTGCCCCAAAAAATATTAAGGGGCCAGTATGCCCAAGAAATGTATTTTTTTTTTATCATTATCAATAATAACTACATCGTTGGTTGCTAGACGGACAAGGACTAGAGTTATAGGGGGCTATGATTCCACAAGAGAGGGGGCTTGAGGGGATAAATGTTTATTTCCTATTTTAATTACCCTTTTTGTCTAAGGGAGGGGATAAATTACATGATCTTCTTGGGGAAGGCCAGGAGGTTCTTGATTCCCCACAAAAATACTTAAACCCATCTCTGGTATGATTGTGGGGTTGGTCGTTGGCTCATCCGCTCCTTCACTTATGAATTTGTACCATTCTTTACCTCATGCACTTTCATGCACTCACTTACCCATCCATTGATCCATTCTCACCTGCGTCTTGGCTTGGTAAAGGGAAAGGAACTTCTAAGGATTATCCACAGGATAGTTGGTTGTCGTGGTCGCTGGTGCAATCCAGCCATGACTTGGGGCCTGCATGTCTGAGATGCGTTGGCATGTGCCTTGTTTTGCTCATAGTTGTGAGTCTTGAGAGTTCCAGCATTGAGATTCTAGACCATATGTGTTGGAGCCCTAGAAGGAGAAGGAATGCCTAAGGGACTGCACGACAGAGAAGGGTGGAGGTCCATTCTCTTGGGTGTTACAGGCTGGGTAGAAGAGAGTTGGGTACTTGGATTTTTGTGGGTGTTGGGAAACCTATGAGAGATTGAGAGCTGACTAGTTTGAGAACCCAAGTACACTCTGGAACTACCTTTGTGGATTCATATCCCTGGCTTGGGGGTGACACTGATGTTGATATTTGGAGCAGTGGTGTCTATGGTTGGGTGGAACGTCCTTGGTCTGCAGCTAGATGTTGTCGCCTTTTTATAAAGATAAGTGCTCTTTGTTGTGATATTATTATATGTGTATGAATGTATCCCGCTGTGTATTTTAATTATCGTTTAACTAAATCTTATATTATGCATGCTTTCTGGATATTTCTATGCATATCCTTAAATATTTTATATTATGCGTCCTTATTAAGTAAATAAGGTACCGGTAAGAGTACGAAGTCCAAGGGTGGGATTGAAGGTAGCATACCCTGTCCTGTGGGTGGCTGGGCATGCTACAGATTGGTATCAGAGATTCTGGTTGAAACACTGGGCCGATATGGGCCTGGTCTATTGGTTAGAGTCTCGTGGTTGAGATCGAACTCTAACCACGAAGTTGAAAAGATCAAGTGGAATGGCGTTGCAGAATCTACACAGGATTTAGAGCGTCAGAGATCTATTGTATGGGGTTCGAAGGATTGTGACCATCCCCCTTCAAATTCGGGAGCGATTTCCACTGTGGGATTAGGAGAGATCCGAGATCGTTCGATCGGAGGACAGGTGAACAGGGGTCGGCCGATGAAAAGGAAGTAAGGATTAAGGTCATAACTGTCAGATCCCATTGGAGAGAGAGATCAACGGACAAGAGGCATTGCGGGGAACCAAGTTTCATGGTAGATAATTCCTCAAGGTGGTCCCGCAACCCAAACCATGGTTTCACTAAGGGGTTATGTGTCAGTGTCAGGATAATTTCAGGGTGAAAGGTGGGTTACTCCAAACCACCGATGCGTACCTCCACAAATTGAAAGCCATGCAGTGATGTGACATGTTAGTACTCGAGTGACGAACCTCTGAAGAGAAGAAGTAGTTGGGGACCGTCGATCTGTAGGAGGAAACACGTCAATCGATCATGTGATCCGGGTGAAATTACTCTTGAAAAAGGCAAGCAAGGAGAAGTTGAGAATTGAGATTTTAGGACCCCGGAGATCCGAAGTGAATCGTAGCCGTTTGATCTAGGAGGACACACAATAGAAATCCCTTCACTTCAGGGGAAAGCGAAGGTTGAGAGTTGAGTTCTCCAAAGCCCTAAGCCCAAAGAGCCGAAGTGGTAGGGAACGATGACATCACCAGGAGTTGATGTGGACCCCGAAATTTTTGAAGTCATGTGGCTTGCAGACATCACCAGGGATGATGTGAACACATGGGATGTGCACCATGTGTTAGTAAGTTTTGAGCATGCGGATGATTGAAATGTTAGCTAGGACGTGACACATGTCACTTGCCTGATTGGACCACGTGTCCTCTTACAGTATTTCTCTATGTGGCGATGGATCATGGAATTCGGAGAAATTACTCCGAGAGTTTTTAGTTGAGAGTTGAAACTCCCGAAGCCTGGAGAGCCGGAGACGCGAAGTAAACGTCGACCATCGGATCGTCTAAAGTAGATGTGAACCGTCAAATCAGGAAAAAAAGTGGCATGAAGCTGTGGATTCCAGGTAAGGACCTGAAGTAAACATTGATCGTCGTATCGTCCGAAGTAATTTCCCACTGTCCAATTGAAAAGGACGTGTGACAGAATCTCGTGTATTTTGAGGGAAGTAAAGTTTGAGATTTTAGAATTCCAAAGTCCAAAATTCCAAAATGACCACAATCGTCGATCTGGGAGAGGTAAATCTGAATTGTTGGTTCCTAAGAGGTAGGTCTCGATCGTCCATTTAGAAGCACTATCAATATTGTGATATCAATGGTCACCTCCCATTGTGGGGACAAGAGGTGCTTGGGCTTTACGAAGTTGAGGGCGGGCCGCAATCGAGACCACGGTTTTGGAAAAAGTACATGTGGTGGCTTGAGGTGAATTGTGGGGTGAAAAGTAGTTTGGTTCCAAACCACCTTTGAGCATGGCTGAAATCGTGCATCTGCATGAGGTCATCGCCTAATGCCACAACTAAGGAGGGGCCAAGAGAAAAGGAGCCAGCTCTAACTCTGATATTTTTGCAAGGGAAAAGGAGAAGGTCATGGGGGCCATTGGACTTACACCAGAAAGCCGAAAGGGAATGTGTTTAGATATAGAACAAAACCATCAAGGTTTTAGAGGGCCAATTCAACTTGGGATTGAAGATCCTTAACTAGGAGGCTGTGCATCCTTAGGAAAGAAGGGGGTCTTCATTAAGAAGAAAAAGTAATTGTAGCATTATTGACAATTTTGTTTATCATATGAGTAATTCTAACAAAATGGTCGCTTGCATATTTTGAAGAATTAAGGGGCTTAAGCACATCAACTCAGGATGCATATTGAGGAAATGGAAGAAGGAGAGGGAGCCTCTAGTCATGATAAGGAGGATGAAGGAAACATTAATAGAAATGGTAAGAAGCTTGAAGATGGTAGTGCAGAGCTACAAAGCAGAGAACAAGAGACTGATGAGAGAGAAAAGTCAGATAAATGCTCGAGTGTTGCAGATCTTAAATTAGTTGTAGAGGAAAATGAAGAAGGGATCAAACTCAAGACAAGAGGAAGAAGGCAGGTGTCATGAAAGAAGGGATGATCGTGGAAGAGATGGTTATTCCAGAAGTTCTAGCAGAGCTCATGGAAACCACTCACCTCCTTACTCAGAAAGAAATTTTTATGCATCGGAATATCCCGTAAGCATTCCAAAGGTGTATCCTGTCAAACACCAAAGAAGGAAACAAGAGGTAGATAGTTTTCAAGGAGAGTTGAGGAAGCTCAAGCCACCTTACTTTGATTTTGAAAGAGAAAGGGAAGATGATGTTGAGGCATGGTTGCTTGGGCTCAGGATATATTTTCAGTTGCATAACTGTTCCTCGAATCTGGAAGCTAGGATTTCCACCTACCATTTACACGAGAAAGCTGCAATGTGGTGGGACCAACTAAATCAAGTGGAGCACATTAATGAAAGTAGGATCACTTGGAAGCAGTTCAAGAAGTAATTCTAGAAGGAGTACCTATTAGAGAATTTCTATGAAAAGAAAATGCAAGATTTATTTTGAACTCAGGTTGGGAAGCATGACTACGACAGAGTACAAGAAGAAGTTCTTGGGATTGTTAAAATATGCCAGGTTCATTGGTGATGAGAAAGTGAAAATACATAGATTTCTAAGTGGACTGCCAGCCTTTTATAAGGAAAAGATCAAGTATGATGAAACCCAGACATTGACTGAGACCATCAAGAAGGATAAATACCTGTATGATCAAGGTTGGGGAACAAAATCCCTAAAAAAATATTGGAAGGACAAGAAGAATGAGAAGTTCGATCAGAGGAGGAAAGGATTCAAACCTCCCTTCAATAGGACTGAGCCTAATAGGAATCATCAAGATCAGTGTTCTAAGGTGGATTCCGAGAAGGAAGATTCCTTGGGAAAAAGGGGAAGACCACCAATCCAATGTCGGGGATGCAAGGAAGATGACCTATGCAAGGATTGCCCATAGAGAAAGGACAGAGTGAAGATTGTGCACAACATCCAAGAGTCTACAACAGTCGAAGATATGGGAAAAATCTATGTAGATTTAAATGATCGACAAGCAGAGTACCAGTCCAATATGATCGAGGTGGAAGGTAAGATCATAAATAAACCTGTTTCTATTTTGATTGATTAAGGAGCAAGTCATTGTTACATTGATCCTAAGATAGTGGATAGATTACATTTGGAGAAAAGTAAACTTGGAAAAGAATGTTTAGTTCAGTTAGCCACTGGAACCAAAAGAATAATCCATGATATGGTCAAAAGTTTTTCCATAAGTCTTAATGGTGTGAATACTAGTATGGATCTAAATATCATACCATCGAGGTCTTATGATATTCTGATTGGAATGGATTGGTTGGACAAGCATCATGTTGTCCTAGACTTTCATAACAAGACATTTACATGTCTTGATGGAAATGGAAAATAGAGCACTGTGAAAGGAGTTCCAAGACCCATCTCTATAAGGGAGATTTTAGCCTTATAGCTGAAAATATGTTTTAGGAAAGGATGTCAACTGTATGCAACTCATGTGGAAGAGCCATATAATACAAAGGGGCCAAGCCTTGAAGATTTCTCAGTGCTATAGAAATTTGAAGATGTATACCAAGAAATACCAGTATTTCCACCAAGGAGGGAGATAGATTTCTCAATTGATTTAGTGCCAGGAGCTTCCCTAGTGTCACAAACACCTTACAGAATGATCACACCAGAGTTAAAAGAATTACAAATGTAGTTGGAGGAATTGTTGAAGAAAGGGTACATACGTCCAAGTGTTTCACCTTGGGGAGCACTAGTACTTTTTTTCAAAACGAAATATGGAACCTTGAGGTTGTGTATTTACTTTTGACAATTGAACAAGTACACTATAAACACCAAGTATCCTCTACCCTGAATTGATGACCTCTTTGATCAGCTAAGAGGAGCAATGATATTTTCAAAAATTGACCCGAGGGCAAGATACCATTAGGTAAGAATCAAGGAAGAAGACATTCATAAGACAACCTTTAGGACCGGGTATGGGCATTATGAATTTGTAGTGGTGCTATTTGGATTGACCAATGCACCAACTATCTTCATGTTCTTAATGAATGGCATATTCAAAAATTATTTGGATAAGTTTGTCATAGTATTCTTGGATGACATACTTATCTATTCTAAGTCTAAAAAAGAGCATGAACATCACTTAAGATGGGTATTGCAATTACTGAGAGAACATCAGTTGTATGCCAAGTTGAGTAAGTGTTCTTTTTATCAAAAGCAGATCCATTACTTGGGACACATTATTTCATAGCAGGGCATAAAAATAGATCCAGAGAAGATCGAAGCCATTAGAGGATGGCCAAAACCTAGAAGTGTGTCGGACGTTAGATATTTTATGGGATTAGATGGCTACTACATAAGGTTCATAGTAGGTTTCTCTAAGATTTCTCATCCCATCACTTCTTTGCAAAGAAGGGAACTAAATTTGAATGGACACTGAAGTGTGAAAATAATTTTAATCTGTTGAAGTAATTACTTACTAGTGCACCTGTGTTAAAGATTGCTGACCCAAATGAAAGTTTTGTGGTATGTACAGATGCATGTAAGGAAGGACTTGGGGGAGTCCTCACGCAAAATGGACATGTCATTGGATATGAGTCCAGAAAGCTTAAGGAACATGAGAGGAACTATGTCATCCACAACTTGGAACTTGTTGCCATTGTTCACGCCTTGAGGATGTGGAGGCATTATCTAATGGGGAAGAAATTCAAATTAAGGACATACCACATTGGCCTAAAGTATCTTTTTGAACAACAGACCTTGAATTCCAGGCAAACAATATGTCTAGAGTTTTTAAGTGAATATGACTTCGATATCAAGCATATCAAGGAAAAGGAGAATAAAGTTGTCAATGCACTTAGTAGAAGAGTGCATCTCATGCATGCTACTGCTGTCAGTATCCATTAGTCTGACTTGAAGAACATAATTTTAGATGGGCTTGTTACAGATCAACATTACCTACAGGTAAAGGAAAACTAACAGCAAGGAAATGTACAGCAGAAAATAAAGGAGTATGAGATAAAGGAAGACATATTAGTCATGCATAAAAATAGAATCTATGTTCCTAGTTCTGGATAACTGAGGAATTTGGTACTGAAGGAAATGCATGATGTTCCTTATGATGGACATCCTGGTTACCAAAAAAAAATTACAACAGTAAGAAGCCAGTTCTTTTTGTCGGGAATGAAGAAGGATGTTGTTGATTACATTGCTCGATGTATGGAATGTTAGAAGGTGAAGGTTGAGCATAGGCACCCAGTGGGTTTGTTGCAGCCATTGCCAATCCCAGAGAAGAAATGGGAAGTGATCACCGTGGATTTTAGCACAGTATTACCTAGAACTAATAAGCAACATGATTCAATCATGGTGGTGGTTGAAAAATTAACAAAGGCTGCTCATTTTCTGCCTTTGAAGACAACACATACAATGGCTAATATTGCAGAAATTTTCATGAAGGAAATTGCTAGGTTGCATGGGATACCTAGGACAATCGTCTCGGATAGAGATACAAAGTTTACCTTCAATTTCTGGAGGGGATTGTTTAAATTATTTGGCACAAATCTAAAATTTAGCACAACATATCATCCCCAAACAGATGGGAAAATAGAGAGGGTCAATCGAATAATTGAAGACATGTTGAGAATGTATGTGATGGATAAGCCATCTAAGTGGGAAGATTACTTACGCTTTTTTGAGTTTTCCTATAATAATGGGTATCAAGATTCATTGAGAATGAACCCATTTGAATCTTTGTATGGTAGGAAATGCAGCACTCCGGTGAGCTAGGACAACCCGATAGATCGAGTGGTACTTGGGTCAAAGTTACTCAAGGATATGGAAGACCAGATGGTTACGATCAAGCAAAATTTAAAGGTAAGTCAAGATAGAAAAAAAAATTATGCAGACAATAACATGACATGTAGAGAATTTAAAGTAGGGGAGCATGTACTTTTGAAAGTGAAGCCCAAGAAAATCTCTTTGAAATTGGGTAGTGTTACAAAGCTGGAAACCAGATTTTGTGGTCCATTTGAAATATTGGACATAATAGGGCAAGTTGCATACATGCTTGCATTTCCTGCTTCCATGAATGTGAATAATGTATTTTATGTATCTTTACTAAAGAAATATGTACATGACCCTAACCATGTTATTGATTAGCATCTGATTTAGGTAGAGACAGAGGGATACTTTCAGGTTCAACCAGTGCGGGTATTGGAAAAAAAGGTCAAACTGCTCCGGAATCAAGTTATAGAGTTGGTAAAAGTTTAGTGGACCTGCTACGTTCTTGAACATGCTACCTGGGAGAAAGAAGTTGCCATGCAGGCAGAGTACCCATATATTTTTTAATAAATTTGAGATTTTGATCTCTATTTTGTATATGCACTGAGGATGGTGCCAAGATAAGGGGGAGGGGATGTAACACCCTGGGTTTCAGACCCCCATTTTAAATAATGTATTGTTACAATGCTGAGAGGCATGAGTGCCCAAAAAATTATTAAGGGGCCAGTATGCCCAAGACATGTAATGTTTTTTTATCATTATTAATAATAACTACATCACTGGCTGCTAGATGGACAAGGACTAGAGTTATAGGGGGCTATGATTCCACAAGAGAGGGGGCTTGAGGGGATAAATGTTTTTTTCCTATTTTAATTACCCTTTTTGTCTAAGGGAGGGGATCGGTTATGCAATCTTATTGGAGAAGGCCAAGAGGTTCTTGATTCCCCATGAAAATACTTAAACCCATCCCTGGTCTGATTGTGGGGTTGGTCATTGGCTCATCCACTCCTTCACTTCTACATTCGTACCATTCTTTCCCTCATCCACTTTCATGCACTCACTTACCCATCCATTGATCCATCCTCATCTACGTATTGTCTTGTTTAAGGGAAAGGAACTGTTGAAGATTATCCACGAGATAGTTGGTTGTAGTGGTCGCTGGTGAAATACAACCATGACTTGGGGCCTGCATGTATGAGATGTGTTGGCCTGTGCCCTGTTTTTATCACAACTACAAGTCCTAAGAGTTCCAGCATTGAGATTATGGACCAGCTGTGCTGGATCCCTGGGAGGAGAAGGATTTCTTGAGGGACTGCGTGGCAGAGAAGGGTGGAGGTCCATTCTCTTGGGTGGTATAGGCTGGGTAGAAGAGAGTTGGGTACTTGGATTTTTGTGGGTGTTTGGAAACCCATGAGAGATTAAGAGATGACTGGTTTGGGAACCCAAGTACACTCTGGAACCGTCCTTGTGGATTCATATCCCTGGCTTGGGGGTGGCAATGCAATTGAGATTTGGAGTAGTCATGTCTACGGTTGGGTGGAACGTCCTTCATTTGTAGCCAGTTGGTGTCACCTTTTTATAAAGATAAGTTCTCTCTGTTGTGATATTATTATCTGTGTATGAATGTATTCTGCTATGTATTTTAATTATCGTTTAACTAAATCTTAGATTATGCATTCTTGCTAGATATTGTTGTGCATATCATTACATCTTTTATCTTATGTGTCCTGATTAAGTAAAGAAGGTACCAGTAAGAGTACAAAGTCCAATGGTGGGATTGAAAGTAGCATAACCCAGCCTATGGTTGACTGGGGATGTTACATCGCCCTTCAAGATTTAATATTGAAGGAAGCTTGTCGTAAAGTGTGTGCAGGGAAGATACTTGGTTAAGTATCGAGGAATCCATTCTGAGAAGTTCAGAGTGTTAAGAAGGGCGAATCAAAGAGAGATAACTTGGATATTTGTATGCAGAGAGTGCATATTGTCCACAAGGAGTGCATTGATAAGGTATTTTGACTCACAAGCTCGGGAGGAGTAGTGTAAGTTTGTTTGCAGAAGGGTGAAAAGAACTATTGCAAGGTGTGTGTAGTCATCCACAAGAAGCCAAGTGTGGATGAAAACTTGTTGCAAGACATGTGTAGGGTAAGTTTCGACTGAGTGTCAAAGAGAAATGCTCCAAGGATAAAAATTTTGGAGGAAGAATAAGCTCATATAAGGTAACAGTGAAAATATTTCAAAAGAGAGGAGCCCTTGAAGATTCCCCAAAATCAACGAGAAATATCCATTCAAGAGGGAGAGAGATTATTCCAGACCGTTAGATTTGAGAGAGTTGCACGAAGATTAGTCGTGGAATTCCTTTGGCACTTCGTGATTCATAGTGTTTTGAAGTGTTGAGAAGTGGGGTTGCCGAAGTCACAAAGTGAATCCTAACGATTGGTTGCGAGGAGGTTACATGGAAACAAATTGGAGAGTCTGGGAGGTAAAGTTTCAGAGATTATGTAGAGAAAGTGAATCTTCGGGAAGTCACGAAGGCCGAAGTATAGTTGGATCATCGGATCTAGGGGGACATGCGATAGAGATATGTGTGTTGCGGCATGAAGCATTTCATAAGGGAACAAGGGTGGAGTTCGCAATATCGTCGAAGCCCAAAGTTACGAAAAGAGTTGGCCCATGATCACAGCCCATGGTCACATTGTAGAAGGAGTCTAGTAAGGGAGCTAGTACTCACAAATTGGTGTTTCCAGAAGTGCCAGTGAGAAGAGTCGCGGGTAATTTGAACCTGTGTGTCATTTTTTCTAGGTCTATTGAAGGACTGAGTGTTATTGGATAAATCCGTAAGTGCGGACATAAACCGATCTCCCTAGATCCACCTAGATCTAGAACAAAGCAAAACAGAATAATACTCTTTCCCTAGATTTTGGCTATTGAATGAACTAGGAGGCAAGAACTAGTTACATACCTTGTAATCGCTTCCTATAGTCTTTGTTGCTCTTGCTTCACTCCAGTGCTCTTGTGCAGCCAAGACCAAGACAACACAAACCAACCAAAGTGAAGAAAGCACAATATATTCAACAGTTAATCTATGTATATGATCAAGGAGTTATACAATAAAGTGGAATTAGCTTTATGGGAAAGGGACATATTACTGTATCATATTGATGGAAAGTAAAGATTACAACCTGAGCCTTGATGTTGCAAACTTCGTTTCGATGACCCTTGGCTCTGACACACACACTTGATCACTTGCATGAAGAAGATCAACCACCTTTGATAAACTTGCTGGAGTTTTCTAGCTGCTGTAGCATCAGTCCTTCACACCAGTTCTCGAATGTCTTTCTTGACCTTGTTTGCTTCTAACTTTTTCCATGAGAATTCACTCAATATATATGAGATAATGAATTAGTTACTTGGATAAGAATGATCCCAAAATATCAGGGAATCCAGTACTAGGATAATCATTCGAATGCCATCTCATCCTTCTAGAAGATTCCCTTCCAGAAGCTTCGAGAATTCATCTTTTTCCCTTCTTTAGAAAGAGTTCGCACCCTAGAAGTTTAACACAGTGCGAACTTCTCACACCCTGGGTTAAGGCAGCCTGCGAGAATCATACATTATCGCAGGCAAATATACTGGCAGACTGCGAACATTCCTCAAAACTGTGATTTTTGGAAAGAGATGAAGGTAACTTTCTCAGGAGAAAATTCCAATGAATAGCCTGAGTACACCATCATCAATACATCATCATGACGACCAAAATCATGGGTAACACTGAGAGATAATTCGGCTCAAGGTGTTTGAAGATACTTGACTGGGAGGTCGCAGAATCCCTAGGAGGGAAGGGGGGTTGCATCAGTAAGAAATATTCTACATTGATCTATGGGTTCCAGTTATGATCTAATACAAACTTAATCTCCCTTGCGTCTAACCATTGTTGGATTTCCTCCTTAGTTGGCCTCCACATTCCCCTTATTCACATATTCAGGTCTTGGCAATGAAACCATTTGTTGGCGCATAGTGGAAAGACTCGGGGTTAATAATTAATAAACCAACAAAAACCTTAGACACTGGCCCTTTCGACATCACCTGCAAGCAAGTGAAGTCTCACCCGAGTAATCTAGAGGGGCTGCAAGAACCAATTTTTTGTAGTGAGGGGAAGTGAGGAATTCAGCATGGCCATACTATGCAATGTCCATTCACCTATGCCGCACATATTTTCCCTTACTTAACCTTTAATTATCATGCAATACACATTGTGCGTGACATTACTCCACTTAACATTTATTCATTCATCATTAACTTAAGTACATAGGATCACAACAACATATATCAATGACATATTCAAAATACTAAACATTCACCATCATTGCACAATATTAACAAACAATAAATAGATATATACTAACCATCCATCACATTCATCAAAAACATAACACACATAAGCAACACATAAAGACACAAGGTTTTAACATGGTTCACCTCAAACTGGGCTACGTCCATAATGACTATATTCTTATTCATTCATTCATAATATCCATTACATTCATGCACATTGCACTCATACACAGATATCCAGTTAGAACCCAAACCTGCCCTAGCCGTTCTATGTTGCAGTGCACACATAACTCTCTATTAATATTCAATTCACTTGGAACTCATCTCAAAGCTCTATTCTCCAAATGTTCACTCTTTGTTGTCCATCACTTAAGACTCAAGCTCTCAATTCTCGATTATTATTCTCTATTCTACATGCCCTTCTACCCAAAAACCATTACGTATTTATATTATTGTATTATGGCTAAGCCCATTACAACATGGTTACAAAGTGGAAAAATTGTCCCAAAACTTCCTAACTAACTCTCTTTTATTGTGTGCGGACTCCTGATAATGCACTAGCTACTTTTTGTGTGTGATTATCCTTTTCAATAATGTCACGTGATCCACTTCTGCACTATTTTGAAAACTTAGCCAAAATAGCCTATTCCAACAAGTGGCAGGTTGATTATCAGTGGTTGTGATAGGTTTATTATCAGTGACAATGACAGGTCGATTATCAGTGACGATTTCAATTTGAGTCTACATTTCTATTTCAGAGAGGTAGGAAGGGGAAAGGAAAGGGGGTTGTAGCCTCTTTCTGGTTGGAGCTAGAGAATACAAAGAGTTGGAGCTCCCTTTAGGTTGGAGCCTGTAAATCAGAGGGTTGGATCCTCTATCCAATTGGTGTTGGAGAATACAAGGAGATGGAGCTTCCTTCAGGTTGGAGCCTATAAACTAGGGTGTTGAAGCTTCCTTCAAGTTGGAGATGGAGAATTTGGGGAGTTATAGCTTCCTTCAGGTTGGAACCTATAAATAGGGGGTTGGTGCCTCCTTCTAGTTAGTGCTAGAGAATTTTGAAAGTTGGTACTTCCTTTGAATGTAATTTTCTGATATATAAGAAAACATTATGTGGTTTTCTCCTATTTGGGTTTCTATGTAAAAATATCTTGTGAACTATGTATGATGTGATGCATTGTTGAATGATACTATTTATGGTTATATGTTTATGATATGTGAAATTAAATTATAAGTGAATGGAATTGTTGATAAGTTAATGTTTTGTTAGAAATGGTTAAAAGTGCTTAATATTGTTTCAACCCCCCCTCTCAGTATTGGTGAATATTCCAACATGATTTACAGGAGGGTTCATGAGTTGATACTGAGAAATTTACTTTGAGATATGATGGATCGTCAAGAGAAGAATGAAATATATGAACGATCTCTGAGGAGGGATTCCATTATGGAAAGATGGTGGAGGAACCTATTGTGAGTCACAACAACCCAATTAACTCTTGAGTTAAGTGGGTTCCCCTACTACCAAAATTTTTCAAGATACTAATCTTTTGTCTACCTAAATGGTTGTGTATTTAAAACATTGATGCTTGTATATAATCTCTCTTAGCTCATGTGGCTAGTTGAAGAAACCAAGATTTACCATGCTTTCTTCTTTTCAAGTAAAATATTTCAGCCAGGTTAGGATCTAAGTAACTATGGCTAGCTCTAGAATAAATTAAAATTTCTATGGGTTGGTTATCAATCTTACCTTCTACTTCAATCATGGGGGATTGGTATTATGATTGGTTGTTTCCCAATGTTGTATAAATCATTGGCATGCTTCCTCCCATGTATTCAATTGTATAATCCTCTTGAATATTGTGGACAATCCTCATCCTTTCTCCTTTGTGAGGGAAATCTCTATACAAGTGATCTCCTTAACATGCCTAACATTTAATGGGTTGTTTCCTTGGAATTTTCCCAAAATAATCTACCATCTCACGATCATTCTAGGATGAATGTCCCTGCTAAAATTTTTGAGATATGTTTCTGAAAGAGGGTGGCTTAAAAACTTTCTTCCTTTTATCCATCTTACCCTTCATCTTGTCATTCCAATATTTTTGGAAAAATGGCCTCCCTCTATTCTTCTCATAAAGGTGTTTTTCTTTCCTTATGGTCTCCTCCAAAGTCCTTGGGTTATCACAATGTATCTTATCATTGTTAAAGAAGATATCCCACTCAAAAAAAATTGGATTTTTACCTTCTCATCCTTTATGAAGCCAACATACTTCAACAATTCAAAGAATATCCTCTCATATTCCTCAATTTTCATGCTTCCTAGCTTGAGTTCAAAGAACTCTTTCATATTCTTATCATGATAATTCTCTGAAAAATATTTTTGTTGGAAGTATCCTTTGAATTGTCTCCATGAGACCTTTTTCTCATCAATATCCTTGGCGTACTTAAGCTTATCCCACCACATGGTTTCTTTCGCTTGAAGGTGGTAGGTTGGAAATCTTGTTTCTACCCTTGAAGGGTAATCATGTAGCTGGAAATATTTCTTCATTCCCAACAAACAAGTTTCATCTTCTTCTTCCTTTCTAATCTCTTCATCAAAAGTTGGTGGCTTAATTTTCCTGAGTTCACCTTGTAAAATGTCTAGCTTAGGAATTATCCTCTTCATTTTGAGAAGAGAAACACTTGGGCTATCTCTATACCTAGATATGCATCATATCTTCTAGTTTATTTCTCTACGGAATGATGAAGACCGCTCACACTTCTTGATTTCCCGTCATCCCTGTGATAATCCCTTCTACTACAGGATTTGGATGTTGCCACTTGTCTAACACTTTCTTCTTTCTTTGAGATAGAATCCTTGTTGACTTTCCTATGCAACATGTTCATACTCCATAGAAACACCTCCTAAGATTTCATGATATTCTCATTGTCTTCCCTATAGCTCTATGCTTCTCTTTTCAAGAGTCTTATAGTTACATCCTGTTCCACATGCTTCTCCCTACCTCTTCTTCCATTGGAATCTATCTCAACATTTCCCATGCTACCACATAGCCTTATAATTCCTTCTTCATACATGTATGATATTTGGTAATCCTCCACGACTATAAAACTCATAAAAGGAACTACAATTCCCTCCTAAACCTCTTAATTCTGCATGCAATAAAATTTTTGTTAGACAAAAATGAATATTCATAGTTTTGGGAAAAAGGAATGCATAATTTTATTCTCTATAAGGCCACCAATCATATTCTAGGCCCATGAGTGGATTCCTCTATCCAAGATATTGCCAACGATTATTCATTTTCTCAAAACCGAGTCTTGAGAAAAAAGTTACGACTCCCAAAATATTTCACACATCATCCATATGATGACATCACTATGCCACCTAACACCACATGGACCCATATGCATGAATTCCAGTCTACGTGGCTTGAATGAGGCGGATTCCATGTCCACACTAGATTAGGGACCAACTACTTCATTGCTGACATAGGGGTAGATATCTGGATTTTCCAAACTCCCAGATATTCACCCATCCGACTTTCCCAAACTCCAAATATCCTCCATTCATAATTTGAAACTTTATTAAAAGTCCATTTTAAAAAAATCCATATCTCTGCTAACCGAATATTCTAATTCCACTCACAAGGTTCCACCATTTGGGATCTTAACTTCCTAATAAGTTCATTTATATAGAAACTCATATTTTCTAATCCCTAGATAGTCTTTACATAAAACAATGGGTCTCACTTGTACCTGACTACCACATGGAAGCTCCTCATTTTCCAACCTGTATCGACATGTACCCAATGGCAGGCCTCCACCTATCGCTAACTCCCTTTTGTGGAAAAAGTGGGTCCCACCCCCTTTCTTATTCATTCACTTGATGTGCAACTTGTGCATCCATTAGATCAAGTTGTTGAAAAAACAATTAGATAAATGGTCCAGATCAAAGCGAGGACTTCAAGTTTTTCAAACTTTAACAGGGTCACTTGAGTCTGACAAATATAACAACTGATGTCTATTCAACCTGATGGTGCAAATTCATAGTGGCTTTGAAAGGTGCTCAATTGATAACAATCTTTGTTTTCTGGTTCCAACGTGTCGTGGTTCCGCATATGACATCTGGAATTCCCCATAAATCCTCACTAAATGTAATCCTAGATCTTCGGATATACTAGATCTATTAATTCCTCCTGCAAGTTTCCACATTCGACATTCCTTATTCTTCTGAAATGCCTAGGATATCTGTCATCCAGACATCCAACATTTATAACAAGTCCACACAAAGGAAAACCCTAGATACAAATACCTTCGGATGAGTCACAGTTCCTCCATCCCATATCCACCATCCAATATCTAGGACTTTCTTGAAAGACAAATTTAAAAAGCTTCTATATTTTTGGATCCAGATCTACCATACGACCTTCCACCATGGCCTTGTTAGTGCAGTGTATTACTAATGTTTCCTCTGACACCTTATATTGATGTGGAACAGTGAATTAGTGCCTAACATTGCACCTGACATGGCTTGTTGACGAGGCACCTAGGATCCAACACTTTGCAAAAAGGCCATTTTGATAATTTTCCATATTTTCGGATCTTTCAGATGTCATAGTTACCTCTCTAGGTTCGATCATATGGAATCTGACCTTTTTGAAAAATCCCTTTTCTGAAACTTCTTGATCTTTGAATTTCCATATATCTAGAACTATATTTCTTCAAACTCCTAGATATCTTCCATCCAGTATCTAGCCTAGAACTGCAACCATGGCATGTTGAAGAGTCACCACCTGTTGATGTGGTTTTTGACATGGCTAATAAGGTGTCTTATTGACGTGACATCTAGATCCACCCCTTTTTGAGAAGGCACTTTTTTGAAACTTCCGGATCTCCATATTTCCGGATATCCAGATTTGGATTTCTTCAAACTCTCAGATATCCTCGATTCAAATTATTCCCACGCCCTGCCACCATGGCCCACTGACGAGGCCCTTGCAATTTAAAACTGACAAAATGGATTCCTGATACCTCCATGTGGATTCCAAATCATCTTGACATCACTTCCCTATGGGGTTCTATCGAGTTTGGGTTCCGTATTCAGATCCATCATTTTGAAACAAATACATTTTATGAATTCTTCTAGATCTCTAGATACATGGTTCCTTTGTAGGGGATCTACCTCCCTCTCTTCACCCAAAACAATAGATTAATTATCTGCTCGGATTCACCCAATAATGTGCATTTTTTCTAATCATATATTCCATGAACCTCGATGGTTTCCTCTGCAAAACCAGAAGTGACCATCACCTCAAAACTGAGATGATGTCGTCCTTGACCTTCTATCAAACAGTTGCAGACTTTGACCTACAACTCTTACCTTGGGTGTGTTGGATAACTGAAAGAGGGGGGGGGGGTGAATCAGTAATAGAGCAATGCAATCCTTTTTAGCCATAAAATACATGTGTTATATAAATGTAGAATTATCATCCAATACTTTCAGAGTAAATAAATAATGAACAAATGAGCAATCATACACATACACAGTACACCTATGTTTTTACATCGAAACCCAAAGTGGGAGAAAACCACATAATTCTTTTTCTTATATGTATTTAAGAATTACATTCATTAGAAGCACCAACTTCCTTTGTTTTCCAATTGCAACTGGAAGGAGGCTCCAACCCCCTAGTTTCTCAGGCTACAACATGAGGGAAGCTCCAACTCCCCAATTCTTTGGCTACAACCCCCTATTTTCTCCAACTACAACTGGAAGGTGGCTACAACCACCTTTCCTTGCCCTGTCCAACCACCTTGAAATATAAGTAGAATGATGGAACCACTATCACACTATCACTGTGAGATATCTTGATGTAAATCTGTACCAATCAAACTGCAACTTGTAACAACCTATACCAATAACCTGTTCCAACATGTACCATACATCAACCTGTACCTCAACCCGTACAATAAACAAATGCATCAACCATGCACCAAACTTGTAAAAATAACCTGTCACAATAACTTGTCCAAACAACCTATCACAACAACATGTCTCATCAATCTTATCAACCAAATCAGATCTACTCACCAATATAAATCACCAAGGAAACTCTCATTGATATTCACAATATCACCAAGATGTGCATCAACCAATCATAACACAACAAATCATATTCATCACCAAGATCAATATGTGCTTCTAATAATATACCAAGACAAGTATGCTACATCATCCATAAACCATGTGTCAACAATACTACTAACACGTGCCTCCAACCATGTATCAAGTATGTACCAATCATGCATCAACTACTCATCAGCTACTCATCAACTATGACTCATCAAGATGTACCAACATCATCAACTATACACCTCATGTATGCTCTGACTCATCAACTACTTGTATCAACCATGTGCCCAACATGTACCTCAACCAAAATCCCTCATCAATTTCATCATCCAAATCTGATTTGTAACTCTGTAATAGACCTGGGGGATATGATCACATACCTACAAACCTTCCTTAACTTTAACAACAAGAGACTATCATTTTCATCGAACTTTACTTTAGTTTCACATGACTAATTTTGGATTAGTCAACAACCCTAAATTGAAATAATCATAACTATGTACCTGTAATGAATAAAGATATGAAAATAGTACACAATGTTCTTCAGTGTATTTTATGCAATTCCTCCAAGTTTCACTACTTGGAACCTCTCAGAAAAGGAGTTATAGCAAAAATGACATACCTTGTTGAATTCTGGCTTATTCTAGTGAGAGAACTTGTAGAGCATGCCCCACATGGGATGTTTTTTGTATGGATATGAAAATGGTACAAAAAACACTATATATTGTACTCTAACCAATACATTTTGTCTTACTGAATTTGGATCTATTATGAAGAAGTTATGACGTTTTAACCCAAAACACCTGTTTTAGACTAGTTTGAGGACTAGCCACAAACCTTATATTCCATGGAGTGTAACTCCAAAAATACAACGACCCACAAGATAAATTTTTTATCACAGCTACTTGGATATGTTTCCTTAACGACCTCCATATTTCACAGTCTAAATCATTCTAGAAAAAAATTTATTGCGAAAATGGTGAGATGATCTGTAAATAACATACCTTAGAAAGCATCATCAAAATAATTTATCCTTCCTTGAATTTCAACCTTCTTTACTTCACCTTCTCTTTGAAATTCGCCTTAGATATCCTTTCGTTACCTCAATCACTTATAGATATTCAATATGCTCAAGTGTATTTGAATGAGAGACCTTTTCCAATTATTTATACTTTCATGTAGCTTCCTCAAGGGGTTACCTTCTAATCATCTTAACCCACTTTCGTTTTTTTAGGGCTAACCCACTTCTAGCCACTTGTCCACTTAACTTAACCACTTTCCACAATTAGTAAGTTCTCCATTAAATTTTTTATTTAAATAATTTTTTTTGCATCCACTTTGACTTATAGTACACTCATCACTTCATTTTATTATCTAAACAATTTCTTCTTTGCAACCACGTTGACTACTTTGACCTTTTGGGGCTTCTAGATGACTCATGAGGGTTCTCCAACTTCACTTGGCCATAACTCTCTAACTGTGAGGAGTTATGTGACGTTCCACATAGCACCGAAAATGACATGACATGTACTATCCATCTAGAATAGTCTTTCCTACAAATATATCAAAACTCATACTATTATCCATCAAACAAACTTGGTTCCATTACCAAAACCTTTGTGCTACATAAATTTGCTAGAAAAATTTCTTCAAGGGTTGACATCAATGAAAACTAACCCAATTAATGAATAACCTCCCCCTTTGGCATTGATGGAAACACTTTGATGCAATAATGAAGTCATATCACTCATGCTCCCCCTGTGACCATTTCTCCCCTTAGAACCATGCCTTTGTGTTCTCTCTCCAAGAATTTCTATCCTGCATGTGATAAATCTCTCCCTCTTTGTCATCAACTTTGTCATCAATGGAAAAGGTATATTTCCATCTGGGGCTACTCCCCCTAATTGAACTTTTCTTGGGGATACTCCCCCTGACTAAACTCTTCCTGAAACTGATCTCCCAACCTGAATTGTCCTATTTATGGTGTTTCCTCATGTAAATATAAGACATATAAGATAAGAATTCAAAAGAATTCATTTTGGAGTAGAAATTACTCCAAGTCTCCGACGAAGATACTCAAAGGCTTCTCTTAGAAGTGGTTTTGTAAAGATGTCTGCCACTTGTTCTTTTGTGCCCACATATTCAACTATGATTTTCTTCTCTACAACCTGTTCCTATAGAAAGTGATACTTGATTGAAATGTTCTTCATCTTGGAGTGCATCACCGATTTCTTTGAGATACTGATGTTTATTGTATTATCAAAATAGATTGGAATGGGCTCATCATACTAAAATTTTATATCTATCAGTTTGTTTCATCCATAGAACCTGTGTACAACATCTTGTTGTTGCAATATACTTTGTTTCTACTGTAGATAAACATATTGATGATTGTTTCGTGTTTAGCCAAGATACTAAACACTCACCCAAGTAGAACGTTTCTCCACTGACGCTTCATCAGTCATCAATGCAACCTGCCCAATCTACATCTGTGTAGGAAATAAGTGATAGATCCTTTCCTTTTGGATACCATAATCCAAACTCTTTTCTTCCTTTGAGATATCTACAAATCCTCTTCACTGCTAAGACATGTGATTCCTTTGGTGCCACTAGTACATTTGGGTCAAATTTTGATGGCGCGTTCGATGAAATTGCCACTTTATATTGTCGAGAAAATGAAAAATAGCGGACCCCCTCAAACGTCATTTCACATGATGTCACTTTTCTAACGACATAGATTTTGTCTTTATTGCGACATTTCATGTGGACACGTGTCATCTCATATTTGACTGTCCAAACCCCATATAGTCATTACAAGACCGACATCTTGGAGGTGGCAAGACCAACGTCCTGGACGTGGCAAGACCAACGTCCTGGACGTGGAAAGAGAGATGTTTTTAACGTGGCAAGAGCTACATCTTGGAGGTGGCAAGAGAGATGTATTGAATTTGGAAAGAGCGACATATTGGACGTGGAAAGAGCGACGTCTTGGAGGTGGCAAGAGAGACGTCTTAGAGGTGGAAAGAGAGACGTCTTGGAGGTGGAAAGAGAGAGGTTAAGAGGTATCATCTTCGACGTGGTTACTCTGGGAGCGACACTCTTGGAGGTGGAAAGAGCGACATCTTGGAGGTGGCAAGAGAGACTTTTTGGATGTGGAAAGAGAGACATTAAGAGGTATCATATACAACATGGTTTCTATGGGAGAGACACTCCAAGATGTCGCAATAGCGACTGTGTTGTACATATTTAAAAAAAAAATACAATATCAATACTGAGAGGAACATGTACATTAACCTGTTAGAAAGTAATGGATGTGCTCGTTTAACCATAGACAATATAGAAATATTTTCACCCAACCATAGGCTGAAGCCACCCCCAAGCACCTTAACCTTGACAGAGAATCATTTCGAAAGAAAACCCTAGGCTAGATAGCCAAAAAAAGGTGGCGCACCTTTCTCCAAGGATAGCGCACCAAACAAGAGTAACAAGAGCTAATCAGAGAGTCCAAACCATAACCAAGAGAGAGTCCAAGACAAAACCAAAATTTTCTTGTTGCAACAGCTGCAACAACAACTCTTCTCAAAACTTGTGCACAAACTGGCCAACTGCAGTGCGCACAAGTGTTCTTCTATAGTTCTGAGAATATTGGCCATAATGAAGACTGGCATCTTGTATTTATACTATTTCTGGCAGACTGCCTCAGCTGACTTCTCATTCTGGGTGCTAATTTAACCAGTATATAACATTTCCTTTAGCTGACTTCTTCTCTTGGTGGATAATAACCTAATACGAATTATCATCTTGAGCTGACTTGTCTTATAGGGTTATTAGCCAACTAATTAGGGTTTCTTCTTGCTTCCCAGAATATTCTATTCTTGTCAGGTTTACAAGCAGAGGTAAATACCTCCTATAGCTACCATAATATCAACAAGATCTTCAACTTGTAACCTCAATTGCCATTTAGGGATAATATGCATTTAATCCCAAATTGTCAAGGTTTAAGAGCTTAATATTATCTCCTCGAATGGATCGTTGAATCATTTTATGTTTCTAAATCACTTGGGTAGAGAGATCAAGCTACCAAACGATTCCTTGAATCAACATATCATCCCATTAAATCCCAAGCAAAGAAGGCTGATTTATCTTAAGTTTTCTTTGTAGGGTTTTATCATCGGATCTGAAGAAAATCATTCACCTCAAGGATCATTTTTTGCCTTAGGTGTGTCCAGTTGTCAAATAAACTACTGAAACTGCCCAAGAAATCCATCATTTCTCCAAATCTTTACCTCTATCAATCATCATTCGATATCTTTTTCTGCAGAGGTTTACAACGGGTAAGTAGGGTTTTATTTAGAGTGGTTTTGATAGAATCTTCTTAAGTTCCCTTTGAAAACATCCAAATATATAACATCACTTTCAAATTTTGTTGTCTTACATGCCGAGTTCAAAATTGTTACAATGCATTTGTAGCAGCCCTAAACACCATTAATATCATTTCTCGATCTGATCTTAGTTCCAGTATGCCAAACACTCACATAGTTTACATGAACATGACTTATTTCCTATTGCATGAATCGATCTCAGTTGACACCAGTAAGAAGTTCATCAACAAAATCTTTTCTTTACCCCTTTAACAAATTTTCCCTCTCATCTTCTATCCAATATTTGTCAAACCAAAATATTGTAGACAAAGCGACAGACAAACATTTGTTCATTGGACTATCTTTCAGAAATATTGTGAAGACTTTTCTTGCCAAACCTTTTAGCCACCCAAATTTCCTCAAAGGTTGATTTAAACTGTCATATTGTTTAAGGATCCTAAGGTTTAAAGGGGTCATAATGGACCACTCCAGTATACCAATCATTTCGCACCTCTTTTGATAACATTTCAGTTTAGGGATTGTTGAAGTGTATTATTAGAATCAGTGTTTGCTGGAAATAAATTGTGTCATTGTATCATTGGCATCATTTGAAGTATCAAAATCTATTCGTCAATTCAGTTTCATTTTTCATACAGATCAGTGACCTAATCCTTTGATTCCTTATTTGTTTTTTTCAAAGGAAGGATTTCTATCAAGTTTAGTCTATGATACTGAGTTTTTCTTTTGGGACTGGGCTAAGGTTTTGGTGTCTGCTTCAAAACTGTCACATCCTTCTATTACAACATTAGAATACATGTCCAATGACTCAATATATTACACATATACTTTTGGGTTCACTATCAATATTTGCCAATACATTGAGGGTGTTCATGTCAACACACTGAATTAAATGGTTTTCTATCCATAACAACTTATATGTGTTAACCAATATTCTTGTGGAGGAAGAAAATGTTATAGTCTGCATAATTCACAACATAATATCCTTGGCCCGTGATTGATTTATTGATTAATATCTTGAAATGTTGACTATGGTACATTATGCATTTCGAAATTGAAGAGAACTTGCATCGTTTCTTGTGTTTAAAAATAAAATACATTCTTAGTGAACAATGAGAGTTGGTTGCGAGTAACTTATTGGCAAAACAAATTGATGATGCCATATATGTTTCACTAAACATTGTAAAAATAACTTTACACATATAAACATCAAGAAGCATTATCTTTCACAAAGCGCAAAAAGACCACAACCTTGAGTAATAAATAGCCTCAAACATACTTAATCTTAAAATTTACTAGACATTTTCCATTTATAGAAAACCAACATTTAGACTAGGGAATAGGGCCTTGGTTGTAGGGTGGACGGTAAATTATCCAAGGCCATAAACCAACTAGAAGTTATTAGGGTGTGCAGAATCCAATAGTAGAAAGAGGTGCCACGAAAGCTCCTCTAACACAAGAGTTCGGCACGAGGTTGCACTTAGAGAAAGTGGGGAAGATATCCCCTCTCTGTGTGTTCTAGTGTTTGTGAGATCAATTGGACTACTATATGTACAGGGAGTTCAAAAGTGAGAGGCCCCCAGGGTGGAATCACTTTCGAAATTTAGAGCTTTGTTTCCCTGCCCGACCTACAATTGTTCTGCCCGGATCCCAAATGTGAAGTGGTAACTAGTTTTCCTGTTGATTGCCTAGATTTTAAGTGTGCTTTGTGATACCATATATAGTCCTTACTTGACTTATGTCTCAGAACTATAGCTAATAGTAATTGATATATTTACATGGGATCCCCCCCTTGGCTCACTCATTCCAAGCCTAAAGAAGGAGTAAGTCATATAGGTGACAACTAGTGACCCACTTAATAGTTTCTTTAGGCTTTCCCTCGCACTAAAGGCTGGGATTTTTCTTTTGGGGGTGTCTAAGAGATAAAAAGACCCAATAATATTTGAAATTTTTGGTTCTCTACAAGATAGTTAATTAGTAGAACAATATTTAAGGCTATATACAAGCCAAGGTAGCTATCTCTAGTGCTACAGTTCCAAAAATAGTGCAAACAAGAAGCAATTCTATTGAAAATTTAAAGAACTTTGAAGTCCTTAAGACAATATTACATTATAAATTTTGTATTTCTCTACTAGATGGTTTGATCACAATCCCCTTTCAAAACAAAAGCATTCATTTTTGTTAAAAAAACATGAAATCACTATTAGACGACTTAAATGGATCCATCCCATTATGCCCTTTACAATAACTGAATAGACTACAAGAATTCAACACATTTGAACATTGATATAAATATAACTTCAATTTCATAGCTTGATAGTGGAAGGAAACTCACAAGAAAACATTAGGTTGTTAAAGATGTTGATGCAAGATGGTGGAACTTGATTATGATGCATATGTGATCATTGGGTTGTTGGAGGAAGTTGAATCCAGTCATCTCCACAAACTCAAAATACCTGCAACTTTCTCCATCCTAAGTAGAATGGAACTTTCACTTAAAGAGCTCATAGAAATGACCCACATGCATATCAGGCAATCATGGAATGAGGTCACCAATAGACTTACCAATGGAAACTCTAAAGGATCTGTTTATGCAATAAGTTAGGAGACCTACCATTCTCAACCATGAAGTTGAGTTGTGAAGAGTTGCTAAATAAGTCCAACCTCACTCATAAGCTACGGTAACGGTGGTAATATGGCTATATCCTCATCAAGAAAAAGGACTATAGTAACGGTGGAAATATGGATATATTCTCATCAAGCAAAAGGAATAATGATCGTTACACCTAGATCCAACATATTGCAGGCCTGCCATTCTTGACCTTGAAGTCGAGTGTGAAGTCTGGCCTTGCTCATAGGCTATAAGGTAATGGTGGGAAATATGACTAAATCCTTGTTAATCAAAAGAAACAATGATTGTTACACCCAAATCCAACACCATGGAGGATCATCCAAAAGCCAATGATATTCACCTTCAACATCTCAAGGTAGACCTCAATGGCAGAAATGAAGGCCATAATGCACGACTATTTCTATAGAGGGCTAAGTTCTTAACTTTTGAATGACATATTTCATATGTGGAAAAAAAAACAAGTATAAGCCACCAAAAATAATAGATGTTAGGCTTTGTTTTATCATCTATCGCGTAGGGAAACCATGTGTGCTCATCAATCTACTAGACCTTTTTATGATAAACGTGAAAAAGAGTATCATCCTTGATATGCAATGGAGAACCTTGTTTCATTTCTTGTGTCACTGGTTAAATGAGACAAACATAGAAACACAATTACAACCTACATACAACCTCAAACACGGAAAACCCAATGACCATGAAGGATATTACATTGCCTTTTAACTATCTATTTTAATGTATTTTTTTCACTCTCAATATTATTAAAATTGTATAGCTGGATTTTAAAAAAGCCTTTTATCTCGTTTTTTAAATTCATGGCACAGATACACTCTCCAAAAAACCTCAAACACAAAAACCCAATTACAATGTAGCATATTACATTGTTCTTTAACTATTTATCTACTTTAATATATCTTTTTTCAACTTCTAATGTTGTTAAATTGTATAGCAGGACATCCAACCAACAAACAATTTTTATTCATTTATTTGTAAATAAGGCATGGTGGGAAGCTGCAAGATTCCTGCTATCCCATATTTGTAAATAAATGTTTCTTCTGTAATAAAAATAAGCAGCTTCTAAGTTTAATCTGATTCCATCCTATCTGTGTGTAATGTGGCTGGATTTTTTTTTTTTTTNTTCTCCAGAAATCTTTAAAAAGACATGAGTGATTTTTATCAAACAATTGTGCTTTTAGAATTTCAGTGGGAAGTAAAAGGAAATTTTGGAAAAGTAGTGAGTGAAATAACATACGCCGACAAAGAATACACGTCAACAACAACCATTGTTACAAGTAGGCAGGTCCTCAAAAATGAAAGCTCAGAGTATTCCTAAACATGGAACTCAAACATCAAATTCAATGTCAACAAATAATTCATGTGTTAGGACTCATGATATAAAGCCAAATTTGATACTGTAAACCATACTTAGCCATTGCTAAATAAGTGGATGAGTCTTAAGGAAAGAAAGATCACAGAGTGCATTACACACAATATTTTATCACTCAAACCTTATACAAACAAAGACTACACAGTAATGGCCAAACTAAGCTATTTGTCATACCCCTATTGTCCACTTCATTGGTGGAGATGACATCTTTTGCTTCTACAGGTTCTTTTTCCCTTAATTCACTGCATAGCATCCTTAGTCATTCCCTGAGCTGCATGGGCCATGTCTTTTATGATCGTCTCAACTGATTGTCGAGCATTATCCAGGGCTTCTCCTGGAATGGGAACAACAACCAACTTGTCCATTAATCTCTCTTTCATAAGAAATAATCTTCTCCTGATATCTTCATCATATCCTTTGGAGGCTTCCAGAACACCAAACCCCTTGTTCCATAGCTACAAGTGCTCTATATTGGCCCCATAATCATTACCATTAGTTTGATACTTTCCATGTCCATTAACGAATTCTTCATCTCCATTTTCAACATTTAAACCTTTCTTCGGACTCTGAATATAAACCCCATTCTGTAGAGCATACATATTACCTTGTTTATCTTGTGTAACAAAGTTTAGTATACATTAATTTCTAGAAATGAAAACGATCTGAAGTGCAATATGCTATACTGATCCATGATATTTAAGCATCAAGATGCATATAATAGAGCTAAAACTGCATGAATAAAATTGGCAGTCCAACAAATAAAACCCTACAAGACGTCAGGTCTTAATAGAAGAGTGTGATGCAACCACTCAACTCCATTCGATGAAAAAATGTTCAATAAAGAATGGCCTAGTATCCCTTTCCCACGTTGCCAAAATTATCATCATAGCCAAAATCATCCTTAGTTTTTCATGTGCTTATGCCCTCAGATGTTCCATCATACCCAACACCCGAACTCTGACTATAACTACCACCACTTGTGTTATTGGATAAATCGGTAGGTGCGGACACTAACTGATCTCCCTAGATCCACCTAGATTTAGAACAAAACACACCAGAACATGACGCTTTCCTTAAGTTTTAGATATTGAATTTACTAACTAAAGAGGGATAGGTGACATACCATTTAAATTTCGCTTCCTCTCGCTATCGTCATCCTAGCTCCATTCCAATTCTCATACAATGATGAACCTACAAAAGAATGCAACCAACCAAAGTGATAGAAATAGCATAAACTCAATATAAACCTATGTATGTGATCAAGGAATCATACAATAAAAAAAAAACAAGCTTTATAGGAAAGAATCATATTATTGTATCATATTAAATGTGAAAGAGAGATTACAACCATGGCCTTGATGTTGTAAGGTCCCTTCGAACTGTCCTTCATTCCCCACACACTTCCATTCCAAGAATTCTGAGAGCACAGATTTGATAATATTCACAATCTATCTTGACAACGACAAAACTCAAAGACACTCCGACCAAGCTAATAATTCCAAGCCAAATCCAACTTAGCCCTTCTCCATGAGATCTCCTCTCCTTTTATAAGCTGAAGAGGATAAGTTGAGGAGGTAAGGATGATCCCACTAAATCATGAAAGTGAGTAAGATCCAAACCATTCAGATGCCACCTCACCATGGAATTTTCTCCTTCTAGAAGATTCGAGAAAACGCTCATTTTTCCCACGTGTAAGCATTCTCGCACCCTGCCTATATAGTAGAATGAAAACTCCTCACGACCTAGCTATGATGCAGCCTGTGAGAATCAGGAATTCTCACACCCTAGCTATATTGCATCATGTGAACTTCCTTTTTTATAGGGTTTTTACAAAGGAAAATGCAACTTCTTTTCTCGGGAAAAGTTCTTCTCCCTTTCTTCTTCAGGAACTCAGGCCACTGATCCCTCTAAAGGAAACATATAGGTTTACATCATTAACGACCATAGGGATGATGAAAATAATGTGTAACAGAGATCCCCCCAAAGTATGAAGTTAGAACAGAGTGATAGCTGAAATACTTTGTCGAGTGTGTGTAGGGAACAAGGAACAGTCGATCGAAAACCTGCCAACAAACAAGGAAATATAGTACAATAATATATCATCACTGATCATTCCCATACTCAGAATACAAATGACTCAGAGCATAAATTTCGACATGCAAAGATCCATGTCAAGTAAGACAGGTCATGGCCACCAAACATACATTGTGGATCCACACCATTATGACTCAATTATGAACATAGCCACCAAAAATACACAGTGGATCTATGTGCTAAAGACTCGAATTTGAACATATCCATGAGACATACAATGTGGATCTATGCAATCATACAAATTGAATATACTTCAATGCAACCTGAATCTATTAGAAAATATTCAGGGTCTTCATCTCCATCACTCGATAGTATGAATCTAATCATGTGAATAAGTGTGTTGAAGTCAAACATGGTAGAAACCACTTGATTACCGGTCATTAATGAATACTGTTAACAAGTGAGAGGGAAATCACCATTAATTTCAACGACTCCCAAGGTACTCTAGTACAATCCAATGAATGTGAATTAATGAGATGAAGTCAAACACTCGGCGGAATCTCCTGATCAGGGGTCAATAATGAAAACCCATTGTCGAAAGCGAGGAAACATGCCATTAAGGCATGCAAGTTCCAAGGTACCAATTAGTTTCTAATTCTAATTCCTGGATAATGAGTTGAAGTCGACAAGAAAAGACTCATCACAGGAGGGCCTTAATGTATCCCACATCAATGACATGAAACAAGTAACAATATTTGATGTAGATCAGAGTAACAAGTGATTCAGGACTGACTCAGGGATGGCTGACGCAATAGAAGGATCAAATACTATAGAAATGGCTGACACAACAGAAGGCTTTCCGCATTGAACTTCATTTTGAACATATTGACGACACGACAATTGTCTTGGAAAGTACTGACTTAACAACAGGGATGATAGACCAATTTGTAATCTTATAAGGAGTATGATCAAGAGACGAGGGAATTTTCCAACCTAGACACAAGGCGAGTGAAAGGGTTTCATGTTCAAAAGAGACTCTTCCATGAAGTACAGGTTTAGACACATTTCTTTCCCAAAATCTCCCCCACCATTTTTGGCAAGTACCTATTTATTTTTACACAATCTTGACGAGGATAACATATGCTTGTTGATGTAAGATCATCCTTTGGATGAGTCCCTCGGAGTATGTTTAACGAACCCTAGGAAGGAGTGGTTCAGTCCCATAAGGGCCTTTTGATGTTTATTTAACGAGTCCAAAGATAGAAAACTCGGGGGGTTTTTCATGTTTTGAGAGTCTGAAAAACACTGAAAGAAAACTCTCCTAGTTCATTTTTCATAAATTAGTTCGACAAGACCGAAAAAGTGATAAACTATCTCTCATTGAATGTTTTCTTCAAATACTTTTACGAGCGTGAAAAGAACAAAATCGCTCGACAATCTTTTCATGTTTAGTGAGTCTAAAAAGAGCTTAAAGGGAACTCCACGGGGTTCCTTTTTTGTATAACCTTTATGAGTCTGAAAAAGTGATAAAAGTATCCTCGGTTGCATTCTCACGTATTTACGAGCACGAGAAATAAAAAATACTAATCTCGGGATTGTTTTTATTTTTACACAAGCTTTAAAACAAAAAAAAACTATGCTTGGACCTGGTTTCATTTTTACACAAGTTTGAACCAGAGGAAACTATGCTTGGACCTAGTTTCATTTTTACACAAGCTTGTACCAGAGGAAACTATGCTTGAGGTAAGTGGTTTCATTTTTACACAAGATTGAACCAGAGAAAAACTATGCTTGTGACTTCCCAATGCATAATCCAGGGATGGTTGGTACTTATCCCCTAGCTTAAGAAACTAGCGGTTCTAAATTCAGCGTGAAGTCTAGAGGCTGAAAGAATTGCCCCCCCAAGCATTCTTTTCTTCCAACTGCAAAGTCGGAGGAAAGGAAGCTTCAAATACTAGACGAAGGACTTCACTCAATAGAGAGGGGGAAGTTGTTTCATTTTTTAACAAGCTTGACACAGGAGAAGAACTATGCTCGTAACCTCTATTTCATTTTTTAACGAGGTTGCCACAGAGATGAAAAACTATCCTTGTATCTCTTCTTGATCATGGATTCCAAGAGGACAATTCTCTGGAATGACACCATGTCAAGGGACAAAACTCGGTCATGGCATCCAAGAGGTCTTCACTGGAAGGAAGAAACACACTCTGGAAGGACACCATGTCGAGGGTCACGATAGGAGTAAAGAGATTAGGCTCTAACAACCCTATCGAAGAGATCACCATGTCAACTACTGGATCTAAGTCATCAGAATTTGAAGCCATGTGCGACAATGCCACATAATTGACCTGTGGCGGGGGAAATACCATCTTCATATAAGAACTGTTCAGGGAGGCAATCCAGGCAGGATCAATGAATGAAATTTGATCAACAGTTGCAACTCGTCCATCGTGAGGGAAATATATCCCACGAAAAATAGTAGACACAATATCTTTCATGACATAGACATAATCTCTCCCAAGGAGTAAATCAAAATCCAAGGGGTCTTGGATGACCATGACATCAATAAAGACAGTTTTCCATCCCAAAGTTATAAGAAACTGAGGAAGGGTCCCTAAAGGTTGACTGGTTCTTCTGTTAAAATCTAACAAATTCTGCGTAACTGAGGCAAGTTGAGGACAACCCAAATCTTGGCATGCAAAATAGGACAAAACTCTAATGGACACACCTTCATCTATCAACGTCTGAGGAATGTCCCAACCACAAACTTGCACTGCAATATGGAAAGGAACGTGAGAGGGAAGACGTGGTCTAGTTAGCACACCCCAATTACAAACGATGGCCTCACTACTTGGAGGGGTTTTCACGGGAGAACGAGTAATATCCCCTGACATGGAAAAATTTGTATCAATGAGAAAAACGTGGGTAGTATTGGGTTTACCCTCGAGCGGGAGAGTAGGATCGACCAATGACGAGATCAAATCGACCACTTGGGTTGCATTCTCCAAGGGGAGAATGGGATCGATGCTTGGAAAAGGATCGACCGTTTGGGTTTCACTCTGTAACGGGAGAGTGGGATCGACTGAGGATGGGATCAGATCAACCACTTTGTTAATACTCTCTAAAGGGAGAGTGGGATCGACCGAGGATGGGATCAGATCGACCACTTTGTCAACTAGTTCAATTAAGGATGTGACTAGATTGACCACTTGATCAACGAGACTGACCAACGGGGGAAACAGATTGATCATTCCATCAATTGCAGGTGGGTTGAGAGAAAGATTGCGATAAGCAGCTGGAAGTTGAGGCTGTGAAACAGTCGTGTCTTCTAGGAATTTCGAGGCTTCGTCCATACGAGTGCAAAGGTGAGTTAGATGACTCCCTTTTCATAACATGCACGGGAACTTGACTCTACTTTTCTTCTTCCCAACAGTATCGTGATGACTTGACGGGAGGTCATCAACATGTTGTTCAGAGGCTGACGACATGGGTTGGTGAGGATGTGTAGACCATGCTTCTATAGCCTTGGATAGACCAGGGCAATCCTTAAGAAGATGGATACCCTTACAAAGCATGCAAGGTTACTTTGGCTTACGGGTTTTTTGGGTGATCTTGACATCATCAACACTCCCAGCATGATCAATAGTAACTGGTTTCTTTCCAACACATTTGAAAGTGGTTGGAGGTTTGGATCCTTGCTTATTTTTCTTCTTCTTATTCTTTCATTTCTTCTTCTTCTTATCCACCAAGTTATCGGCTTGAGAAATTTCACTTGACAAAGAAGATAAAATGGAAGGTGACCTTGCAAGTGAAGAAGGCAAAGAAGAACTTACTAGTGAAGAAGGTGAAGGATCAACATGAGGTTGATTCTCTTGGGGTGAAGTGCTTGTGACTGAAGCACTAACTACATTCGGGATTATCTGAGTGGAAAACAACCACACCAACAATCCAATAGTGAGACCTGGAAGGCTCAAAGTAGAGATGTGAGGAGGACCAATGTTTCCATAAGAAGGAAAAACAAAAGGTTCCCCTGGAACAGGGGTTCCTTCATTGGTCATTCCAGGAACTGACGCCATTAAATAAATATCCAATCTAGAGTCCTCTAGGGAAAACAAACAGCACACGCTAAAAATCTAGTAAGCAAGAAAGCAAACAAAACCTTCTCATAATGAACGCACTAGTTGGTGATGAAATACAACGTCGCGGGAACAAAGTAAGAAGGGGATGAGATAGAGCGAGTGGAAATGTTACGTTGATGACCTACTTAATGGACTTACACCCTGGTGCAAGCTCCCACACTTAATCATGGGTATACCCTCCAAGGAGCCCGAGTGAGTTTGGCCAACGTCAATTCCAGGTACTGTGAAGACTTTCCCCTCCACAGTCACCTTGTGTAAAGACCCTAAATAAATAGTCCACTAAGGTTAACAATAACTACAGTGATGCTTGGGGAAACATTCAACAATCTGATCCATGTGCAAGGGCAGGGTATCTAGCCCGAAATCAACTTGAAAGGCTTCCACTCATCATTGTGGGTATACCTTCAAGCGACCCCCATAATACGCACAATCTCTACACCAAGACCGACAAAGCAGGGTGAGTAACTCTACCAGTCTTAATGCGGCCTCGTGATTGACCCTTGTGTGAGAAGGGCTTCCCAGGACAAAATGTAGTAAGTGGATTTAACTCTCCCTATCAAAATATTCTATGTTTGTTTGCAGCTTTGGAAAGTTATATTTCATACCTATTCCAAAGCCCTACAACTAATCTAATGTAGGTTTTCTACCAGAAAAGATAAAAATGTCTAATCAATTTTTATAAGCGCTTTATTTTATGGTTGTTGTTACTCAAAAGGAAAATGGTGTGGACAATATGGTGTTTTGATCGACTCAAAAGTTATGCAAAGAGATGAAAATGCAATCTTTTCATTTCGATGAAAGCTATGCTACGAGAAGGAGAAAACATTTATCATTCCTAGATGCACAATGTCCCAAAATCTTAACACTCATCAATATCAATATTCTCAAGAAATGAGAAAAAAAGACTGTACACCAATGCACGATTCATGGCCCCACCGGCCATGAGGGGGAAATTTTTTCATAATTTAAGGTCAAAAAATGCTAAGAATCATGCAATTCCGCTACTTCAAATGCAAGGATGCCCCCAATCTAATATAAAGCAAGAAATTAAATCTTTTTGTTTCAAAAATTTCACTAAAAGCAATAATGAACTTTGTTAAAACAAAGAAA
>JZKD02S1674011.1:444052-455598 GCA_000966675.3 Picea glauca
TAAGGTGAGGAGGTTAGGATGATCCCACTAAATCATGAAAGCGATTAAGATCCAAACCATTCGGATGCCACCTCACCATGGAAGTTTCTCCTTCTAGAAGATTCGAGAAAATGCTCATTTTTTCCATGTGTAAGCATTCTCGCACCCTTCCTATATAGCAAACTGCGAACTCCTTGCGAACTAGCTATGATGCAGCCTGCGAGAATCATACATTCTCGCACCCTAGCTATAATGCAGCCTGCGAAATTCCTTTTTTATAGGGTTTTTACAAAGGAAAATGCAACTTCTTTTCTCAGGAAAAGTTCTTCTCCCTTCCTTCTTTAGGTACTCAGGCCACTGACCCCTCTGAAGGCAACAAATAGGTTTACATCATTAATGGTCATAGGGATGACGAAAATAATGTGTAACAACTTGCATTCCTATCATTTTGGCTCTAGCCACCACTAGTTCCATACCCATCGTTTTGACTGTAGCCACCACCAGTTCTGTACCCATGATTCTGACTGTAGACACCACCACCATAGCTACCCCCACTAGAATGAAAACCTCCAGTTCTTTCAGTAGCATAGTTAACATGGACAAGACATCCATGGAGATCCTAAGAAGAGATTGACAATGGTGCAAATATGAAGAGTTTCTAAATAACATAATTGAGGAATATGATATCAATATTCAAGACTGACCTAATGATAGAATTCTTCAATTGACGATCTATAGTATATAATTTCCAAACAACAAATATGCCAATGTGGAAAAATGAATTCATTTAAAAATAGAGGTTTCATACCTTTCCATCCATGCCTATTATGGTCGATGCATCCTCCTCATTAGAAGTGAAACTAACAAAACCAAAGCCTCTTGACCTACCAGTCTCCCGGTCGTGAATGATTCTCATTGCAAAATTGTAACACAATATTTATAAAAAAATAATGTATAGGTAAGTTACTCCAATGATTATACCTTACTCAAAATATTTTGTTGCAAACCTTCAATGACTTCACCATATTCAGTGAATGAATCCCTAAGAGATTGGTCATCCATCCCATAGGATAAACCTACAAATTAGACCATAGTCAGAAAGTAAGCTAAATATACTTCAAAACAATTTCAATATATAAAAACTAAAATATTTCAAAGATGTCACACTTCCTAGAGAATACCTCCAATAAAAAGCCTTGACGAGGACATATATCTCAAAGCATGGTAGATAGATGGTACTGATCTGGTTTCATTAAATCCCAGACGACCAGAGATACTTTGTCGTAAGAGGCTTCCAACCTTTCTTGCAAAGGACATTGTTTTGATATACTACTATACCTATCAAGTTTTTCTCCCTTGTGCTACACCCACAACCATAATCAAAATATAATGGAGATAAACACCAATGTCTTCATAGACACAATGATATTTTTTAGTTAAAATATCAAAAGAAAGGAAACCTAGGAACTTCACTTCTCAAATGCCTATTATAACAAGACTAATAAATATTTCAATAGCATATAGTAAATAGAGTTAACCGAGGGGCATATAAAACACTTTTGATCCATGATTCATCATGATTTAATTCACTGATAAAGATTTCACTCAAAACAATCATTATTCCCAAATTAAACACTCAAAAACAACTCGAACTCCCCTAGGTGATGTGAAAAACTTGAATTAATTCTTCGGTGACATCAGACTAAGCTAGTACACAGGACCTTTACACAGCTCCTGAAAAACACAACTTATCTATTGAAGCTTTCTTATTTTCTCAGCGAGGCTTCCTTAATTTCCTAGAACATCCCTACATTTATTAGGATTATGCTATAACAACATGATTTTTTTTGTTGGAAGTGTTTCAAGAAACATGCCCAGAGGAACCACATTGCATAGGATAGGTTTCTGTATGCTTAGGTGCCAGGTTTGAAGGGTATAATTACTCTGCCAAACTTACCAGGGACTTGCATAAAGTCTCAATGCTTTAGAGATCAAACCGTTCAGGCGGACAGACCACAGTGAGAATAAAACACCGGTGAACAACTTAATACACTATTACAATCACTAGTAAACCAACACCTTATTGGTAGAGCACCTCAAATTGACTATGCAAAGTTTAAAATCAGGTTCAACAGTATAAATCGTGCACTCACTAAACAATATACCTAACCTAGTTCTTATCAAAACAAAAATTCCACTTGGCACCATTCATAATAGCCCGGTCTAACCAGATACCGGGGAGCACACAAACACCCCTTAGAGAACTTGAGACAAACCCCAAGATGATCCCATCAATAAACTACAAATAATCCACCATCAACTGACTGGTCACCAACAGATGAATCAACCAAGCGTTTCTTCAAATTTTATATTCAAGCTATTTTTTCAATTTATGAGACTTATATGTTCAAATACAGAGCCACCGCATGAAGAGACAAACCAATTACGAAAAATGGTGCACCTGTAGACGAAAATCTTGGTCTTTATGTTTATATTACAGTATTTTTTTCGGCCATTAATGGTAAATGAGTATAGGTTTTATTGTTTTACTAATTAATTCTTGACATGTTACAATGATCCAAGGCCCAAAATTATATACAAATAGAGTTCATGAGTCATATCTCTTCATACGACCACATGTGATAATGGAATATAATTATTTACCTATAACTAATCATTAACCTATTTTAGGCATATTACAAGGATAGGCAAATTGTTGCAGGCTGTAGTAGCAATAAAACATGAAGAAACCATGATGTTGCACAGATAAATGAATGATTAAGTTATGGACAAAAGCATTACTAGAAATGAAGCAAATGATTGAAATACGCACAAAGCAAATTAGATTAAAACAATGTTTGTATTATTGTGTAAAGGATTTGTGAAAGAGAGTGAAAAATGGAAAAGATGGTCTGCTTCAATGCCTATGATACATCCTATACATAGAATTGCATATCAATGACATAATTCCCAATCGGTTTCCAAGGTAGTTCAATTCTATAACTATTGGTGATTGTTAGTCTCCCAATGCACCACACATCACTATGGGTGCACAAAACTAGTTCCTATTCTTGACACATGTAGATGCTAGGTGTGTGGGTGTCCCATTGAAATGTGTGCACATGAGATGTTAAGGCAGATGTGTGTTGGGCACTGAGGTGTACATGCATAGACTCTGGAAGTGTGAGTGCATATTCTAGAACATTGGACATATAATAGAGATCTAGTACGCCAAATGGTGCACACAACTGCAAGGTGTTATAGTGGCCTAGGAGGAGGATGGCACAAAGAATAGGTGTTTATTGGTGGGCATGGGCTAAGGACTAGTGACTGTGCTCATATTAGAGATGGTAGAGAAATCAAAGTTAGCATGCTAAAAACATCCACAAAAATATACCCTCTTTTGGTTTCATCACAAATATGAAGTGATGGTGACTAACAAGTGCAAGTTATCCTTCAATATTGAAAATGATAAAGATGAAATTTTGTGTGAAATCATCCTCATGAATGCCTACTATTTGTTGTTGGGAAGACCATGGTAGTATGAAAAATGTGTAGTGCACAAGGAAAAGAAAAATACCTACACCATTACTAGAGATGGGTAGACATTCTAGTTGTTATTGATGTAGGATGACAAGTCAAAGACTTGTCACCACTATCAACAAAGAATTTTTTGAGAACAGTAAACAAAATGAAGGAATGTTAGGTTGTTGTGTCGGAGATAGTTGCAACGCATGATGCGACAACAAAGCACGCCAAGGGAAAGGAAATTCTGCAAAGGTGCATAAACTATTGGAAAAGTATAGTTACATAACATGTGATGAAATGCCAATTGGTTTACAACCAAAGAGGAAAATTTCACATGTGACTAACTGAAATCCAGGTGCGAAGTCGTTGAATCAAGCAACGTATAGGATGAGTCTATTGGAAAGCATAGAGTTAAATTGACAATATGGCGAGTTTCTATCAAAAGTCTTCATCAGAGAGAGTATGAACCCATGCATGGTATCAACTTTGATAAGTCTAAAGAAGGATGGACATTGGAGGATGTATATAGACTAAATATCATTGAATACAATTACAAATAGGTATAGATTCCCACTATCAAGGATGGATGATTTGATGGATAGCTTACGTGATACAAGGTAATTCACCAAGATAACTTCGAAGAGCGGATATCACCACATCAAGATCTGAAAAGGCAATGAGTGAGACTACATTCAAAACCAAAGACAATGTGTATGAGTTGTTGGCTATGCCATTTACATTGACCAATGCATTGATTCCTTTCATGGGACTAATGATAGAGGTGTCATGATCATACATTAATAAAAGTTATGGTACTTTATTTGGATGCCATTCTAATCTATAGTAGCAGTAAGGAGGAACACTAAGAACATCTGAGGATGGTGTTTTAAGCACTAATAAAGGATATCATTGAGAAATTGGATTATGTTCAATTTCTGGGCATTTTATGAGCAGGTTTAGATTCAGCTGCTGGATCCTTGTTGTCCTTACACAAATCCTTGATCATAAGTCACAGTATGCTCTACCTGACCCTAATGTTAGAAATATGGGATATGCTTTTTCTCCATGAACATGTGATAAATATAGAAGAGAAAGACAATATTTATACTATTGTTGGCAATTCTTGTTGTATTTGGAGTGAAACTAGCCTCACAAACAATGATTTTTTATTGGTTTGCATGTTAAACAAGCACATGGGACATATCCATCATGATATCATGTGAACGCCCTTTCAAAATGTTGCCATAGAGTATGCCTTAGTGTTGATGTGTGAATCCTACCTACTGTTCTAGTCACATCATATTGTCATAATAATGTGCTACCAACAACTTCCTTCTTATATTCGATGCCCTCAAAATTGTTTATTGCTACCTCCCTGTCATGCTACAGGATACTCTCTAAAGAGTGATCTACTTCCAATGCACCTGTCTTCGGCAGATTTGGAAATACACGCTTTCACTGTTGTTAACATTCTGAAGGTACTTGAAACCAATTCCATGAATGATGATCTCTCCTTTGATTAGTGCAACCTGCCTCATGTGTAACCCCTCCATGAATGGTGTGGTCATTAGCAACTTTCCATGCTTGACAATCTCTCTCACTACTGCACCTTCTCTCCTGCAAAAACTAAGTAATTAGTAGCTCAACTTGTTGAAGCTAAAAGGAGAACATGCTTGAAGCAACACAATAAACTAACACTTTCACCTCAAAGCCAACTTCCAAATTGGAAAAGTTTTTGGTGTGGGTAATGCCCCATAAGAACCCTTTTGGTATCACAATGGTTATGCATATGGGAATATTCACAATGCACACACATAGCAAGAGTAGATTACTTCTTAATGTGGAATGATTTCCCATTATAGGTATATGCCACTAGAGTAAAGCTTATAATACATCACATGGATAACAACTGCAAGCTAATGGCCTACAAGGCATGACACACATACCACCAATGATGTTAGTATCAAAGTGAGGGAGGATGCTATCACCTCAACCCGAGGACTTGCACCCCAAAGACATTTTCTGGGCCGACAAAGATTTTGGTTGAAGTAATGCCTCAAAATACCTCATTGTTTGACAATTTTCATGCTTGTGGTATTATTTAGAATAGACACATGAGCGCAAAAATAGTAAATAACTTATTAATGTGGAACAAAATCCCATCATAGGGATATGCCACTATGGTACAAGCTTATGTATCACATGGATAACAACTACAAGCCAGAGAAGGAACACATTGCATGACACTGATATCGTCAACAATGTTAGGTGCCCATGTGAGGAAGGATGCCATCACATCAATCAAAGGACTTACATCCCAAAATCAGCTTGCAGATTGGAAAATCTTTTGATGCAGGCATTTCCTCATAAACACAGTTTGTCTCACAACTGCTATACATGTGAGATTATTCATCAAACATGTGGCAAGATTACAATATTGCTTGTGTTTGTTTGGTGGAACTTCTTATGTGACCAAAGAGTACATTACTTATTAATTAAAAAATAATCCCATCACAAGGATAAGCCACTGTGGTAATAGCTTTCAATACATCACACGTGTTTAGGAGTGTGCACCTGGATGTGTGTGTGAGAGAGATGGATAGATAGATTGTATCCATGTCCTCAAGACCAAAGTGGTATATATGACTGAAGTCACATCAGCCAAAGGCTATGCCTTGACAAATGTACTAAGAAAAATTGCTTCCAAAGTACATAAATATTCTAGAAAAGCAAGGGGCTGCCCTAAATATGTTTATGAATAGAGCTGCCTATTTGGGACCCCCCTTGGGGTGTGTTGGTCACTTTTATCTTTGTCCTCGACAATATCTCTCTCTCTCTCTCTGATATTTCCAACTTTTAATCCTACTTTTGTGTCACTACATGCACATTCTTGCTAGGTTGTGAACTTAGAGTTTTTAGCAAGATAATTAGTCTTGTTCCTCTCTTTCTACTTATTGCTTTCAATAATTTACACTGGATGTACCTATTAGTCCCTTTGAACTACTTTTGTGGTCATTTGTTAGAAATTAATAGAATTATGATTTAGTCTCCCAATGCACATCATATTTTCATAATAGTGTGCTACCAATATCTTCCTTCTTATATTCGATGCCCACAAAATTGTTTACTGATACCTCCCTGTCATGCTACATGATACTCTCTAAAGAGTGATCTACTTCCAACGCACCTGTCTTCATCAAATATAGAAATACACACTTTCACTATTGTTAACATTCTAACGATTTTTTTCTTCATCCACCACAAGCATATGAGTCCTTCCTTGATGGATGGTTGAGGTCACATCCAACTGCAAATTTAGTCAAACTCCATCTTCTTAAAAGGAGTTATTTTCTTCCGTATAGGAAACTAATGATTTGATCTAGAATAAATATATATTAAACTCTTTCAAACCCACTAGAATTTTGTAAATATCAATATATTTATCTTCCATATTGTTGTTATGGTAGAAAAAAGGATACAGATCTGAATCATATACGTTTGCCTCCAGCATACTACCATCTTACTAGTTCTAAAACCTCCAAATAAGCTAGGAAGATATGTTATTTATGCCACTTTGATTAAGGCTGCAAGAAGGCTGAGAAGACATCATGCTAGCAGATTTGCTCCTCAAAAAATGTTGTCATACCTATTTTCCTGCTCCATTGTGATTCCAATTTTCATCAAATATCAACAACAAGTATTCCAGTAGTAGCTGCACTTCTCAAGAAGGAAAATTCTAACACCTTCTTCAACCTGTGTGCAGACCCAAAAAATTGTAGCAGTCCCTTGGGTTCAATTTGCATTTATTCTTCTGCCTCAGTCTATTTCTTGTATCAATCAACACTCCTTCATGTTGGTTATGGATAAGCCTCAAAAAATGACAGGATGTCCAGTGAACCCCTCACTCTACATATATTACGATGTGCAAATTAGATGAGTTTAGTAATCCTCTATACTCAATGTGTGTTTGAGGAAGAGTTTGGAGTGGTGGTTTCTTTTATCTGGAATGTTGGGATGCTCAGATGAGATATATTCTCAAGATCGTTAAAACAAATGGGCAGGCAGATTCCCATAGCATTGATATTTCTCTAGGCAGAGAAACACATCAAAGTATATACCAGACAAGGATTTTCAAGAATACCATCTGCATGGAAAAAACAAAATATTCCTTTTTCATGATAGTAGGACACTAACAAAAACTCGATGGTAGAAAGATGATGACTGGAAGTGGACTTGTACCTGTGGATTTCATGTTGAAGAATTATTTGTTTTTGGGTATTTAGTAAATGCCTCAAAGGCATATTTATAAGATGGAATCAGTGCAGTGACAAGGGTTATAATAGTTATTGCTTTGTTGCTTATATTATGTTGAGAGATGCATAGCAGAGCTTTAGGACCAAGTTCCACCATTTGTTTCAGAAATTGCAATCGCTCTATTCTAGAAACAAAAGGACTATCCCTTTTTAAAAAAATTGGTGATGATGGTGAGAGTATCTTCTTTGCAGAAAGCATAGGTTACCTATTTTATCAAGGGTGGTGCCAATGATTAAAGTGAGGTTCAGGGAGCTCCTAGGAGAGGTCTAGTCCAAGCATTTATAAATCAAGGACAATCCATTGACAATGCAGACTCAAAACGCCAATGGAGTTTATCTACAGAAAAAACATGTGGCTATAGTGCAACTCTTAAGGTTGAGTTGAAATACCTTCATGATTATGCTAGGATCAATAGCATCATAGGTTTAATAGCAGTTGGATAAGTTTCTTCCCTTATCCAGCATGAATGGAGTCCAAAGTCTTTGATAGCCATTAGGGAAATAACCCTTGCAACTTAGTGAATCTAAACAACCTTGATGCAAAAGATGATTATATAGTGGCATAGTATTGCAATGGAGAAATGTTTGCAACATTTAAACAAGTTTTTTTGTGCATTTTATATAAAATTGTGAAAAAATATTCCTATAGGATCTGAATCTTTATCAGGATGTGAAAAAATCTTTATTATTGCTATTAGGATCTGAATCACATAAGAGAAACTTCATATGGTCATGATACAGGTAGAGAGCTTTCACTATGGCTTGTAGAGACCTTTCACTATGGCTAGATCATACATGCAGAGACTAGTAATATGAGAAGACTAATGGGATTCATAGGGTAAAATGTGATATGGAATAAATATTGGTACTTGTTTACCTTATGTTAAATAAGAGCAAGTGTTCAGCTTTAATGCACTCTAACCATTGATTAGCTTCTACATAGTAATCCCATATCAACGATTCAACAAAGCTAGTAATCATGTAAAACTAGCAATCCCAGAATATGTGCTTCACCATTTCACAACAATCACAGACAGGGCACAACCCAGATGATCCTAAAAATAGAAGAACCTAGAACAAGTGCACAAACTACCCACATGTTGAATTTTCTACAACATGTGATGCAACAAGATCTACCAAGGAGAAGGTACATATGGTAGCATGGATCCATTTATTCACTACACACATTTTTAGCTATATTATATTTAAAAGGAAATAAACAGATCTAAATTAAAATAACTAGAATTGATGGCTATATAAACTTATATGCTGAAAGGAGCAATCACACTTGATCTGATGCATTGGTCGACAGTACAGTTGGAATGGTTGGAATCACGTGTTTCTCTTTAGCTGTGTGGCCCTCTGTTAGTCTTGAGCTTCCCTCAATTGATGAAGAAAGATCTTAAAGTACCTGCCAAAATCATTCAACCTCCATAAATATCTAAAAAATCAATACAAGTAATATTTGTAGTGCATTATTTACTCTAAGATGCATTTTTACGAGAGTGTTAGAACATACATGAATGATCTCCTCTTGGTTTCAAGAATAATTTATTGGAACCACACGTCTAATATTTGATCAAACTGCCTCCGTTGATTTGAAGTAGCAGCAACGAAGTCAACATTGACTTTGTTGTTGCTCTGTTGGATCAAGGGAGGTTTTCTCCAAGATTAAACGGCTCCAATAAATTATTCTCTACTGAACATGGCCAACCACGTGAAGGCAGAATCTCTTATGGCCCCTCCCCCCCCCCGGCTCACATCACTCTCAATTCCCCAATACCCAACATATAAATCTATTGAAATATTTACAGCAAAAACAAACATATTAAAATATTAAAATATTCATGTACATCATCATTTAGTACTTTTAGGCAGCCTTCTTCTTCTTTCTCTAGGTGCTCTTCAAAATATGATTGTGATTGCATCCTATCATGCAGAGAATGCCTACTCGCAGGGTACTCACGGTGTAATGGAGGCCGATGTGATGAGGCATCACCTACAAAAGAAAAAATACAAAATTTAAATGGCTTGTTTTTAAATATCATTGAACTAGTTCAATAATATTAAAAAAAACACCTGCAATGTAATTATTTACCTAGTGCACTAGTCAACACTATTGGCATGGTTGCCTCTGCATGCTCATCTTCAACTGTATGACCCTCAAGTACAACATTCTCTACCATTGAGACCACAAACTTTATAAGGGCAATCATAAATGTATAAGTAAAAAAAAATAGAAGTACAAAATGTATATCTATGAAATTATTAAGTATATGATTAAAATACAGTCATATTACGGTCATGTGCCAGCTCGGTTGTAGCACCATCGTGCAGCTACACCTTCGTGGAAAATTGGGACTGAATGAGGTCATAATCATCATTTGGTTGCAAACTATATCAACGCACTGCTCTGCAATAGTACTAGTGCGTTCATTGACAGTGGTTCTCCCTTGATTAAAACAAAGTTGTAAATATTAATAATATCCAACATGACTGTATTCTTTTAATAATAAAGATTAATGTGGATTGAATTTTATTTACCTTATCCTGCAAAGTGGTTCTTGGTATCTGCCCCAATCTTTTTCGGTGTTCAAATACTACTTTATAGTCATACTTGTAACCAAGCTTGAGGTCTTCCTCCATGGTTTCAGTACCAAACTCGTCACCCTGCATTGCATAAGAGTATGTATTTTTTATGTTATTCATTGCAATTACCTAAAAGTTTTAAGGCGATACAAATAAGATATTTAGGTACTTACAATTCGTGACTGCAACTTCAAGTAGCCACCCTGGCCTAGCCTGTGCTGGCCACATTTGGCAAGCCTTTCTTTTGTGGCCTTTGATGTGTTAATCAATCTATCATCAAAAGTTTCAAGTATGTTAATATATACCACGGTTTTATTTACATCTAATTTTTTTTGAAGATATTCAATCGAAATTGTAATTTACCTTTTGGGACCAGAGGGTGTCTTTCCTTCATCTGTCAATTTCTTCTCTTTTGCGTCCTTGATGAGGGCCTTCCACTCCCTCTCTGGAATCATCAGAGGACACTCGTACCTATCATTTTGTTTCAAGTGCATCCTATATGTTTCTCATTTATATTTTAAATATTGGCTAGTTGCGGCCATGGCCAAGGCCTTTCTAAAAGTATCTACACCAAAAAGGCTTTCTAGATGATCCATCAATTCTTTTTTGAGGTTGGAATTCTGGGAATTCCACCTCTCCCGTATGGTGGGCCCAAAAATCAGCAAAGCCTTATTCTCCAAGGACCTGTAAAAATTGTTGTTTCCTACACGCAAAATGATTATATGATTATTAATTTAAAAAAAATAATTTAGATGATTTATTTTGGCCTTCCGTTTCTTTTGGCCTTTCGTCAATGTAGATAGTTGCTCCTTTATTTTGATCATTGTCTTTTAGCTATATATAATTTGCAGCCAAGCCATATCTTCACATACTTTTTATATATTGGACTATTCGTATCCAATATTTGTAGATATAATAGGGTCCGACGTAATCCATCAACTCAGTTAATCCATCGTAACAGACCTTTATGGCATCCATGGAAAATAGCCCCAAACCATGTAATGACGATGGAGCAATCTGACATATCCTTTCGTTTACACAAAAATCAGTGTTTATTTCAGGAAGATCCTTGGGTACCCATTGTTTCACTATATGTTTGTACCTCAAGGGCACCTCGATGTCGTCTATTCTCTCATG
>JZKD02S1674011.1:476971-491838 GCA_000966675.3 Picea glauca
CTAGGTAGCTCAATATACCATTGTGACACAATCCCAATAAGAGTGCACTGAAACAATCGTAATCTAATAGAATCATGATTCAAAGAATTCGATGAGCACTGTAGGTGAAAAGTGGTGATATGATCACCAGGGTCCTCTCCATTCTTACTCTCAAACTTTGGAATGTCTGACAAAAGATTGGTGGGGACAACGAGCCATGTAGGATCATGACTCACCAGGTCGTTCATTAGTTTAGACAAATCTGGCAGATTAAGTGTGGCCAGAAAGGGAATACAGGGTTGGGACACTTGACCCCATCCTCCCGCAAAAGATTGAGTATTAGGAGTTGCGTTCCATCCAAGATTCTGGTAAGGACCAGAACCTTGTCCAAAATTAAAATACCCTCCTCTGGGTAGATTCGTGAAACATGGATTGAGCATCATTCCAGCATGAATGTTCTGATAAGGGTTATGAAAATTACCCCCAGTTGGATTAGCTCCAAACTGAGGGTTGTTAAAATTGTCCCCAACTGAATTAGATCTAGGTTGGGGGGTGCCCAATACATAAGACTAACCTCCTCCAGGTGGGAATCTGGAGGATTGAAGTGGATTCGTTATGGAAAAAGTATTGGTCAAATTCGGCACTGAGGGGATAGGGATATAGGGTGGAACTTGTCCGCCATCTTGGTTGTTCCATCCAGCCATAGAAGGATTAGACCCAAGGTTAAGGAAGGGGACACTTCCTACATTAGGATTCGCTTGGGGAACATGAGAGCTACCAAACAGAAAAGGAGTGTAAGGAGGTGTAATGCCCCCAGGTCCAAGGCCAACGCTATGGCTAGCAGCTGGGATGGTAGTAAAAAACTGCGAAGTGAAACTTGGCATACCATAAGAAAATGGACTAGTATCCATGGGGATAGTTTGAACATTGTAAGTCAGTGAGTGGCCAAAACCCTGAAAAGGGTTAGAGGTAAGATATGAAGCATTGACTATGGGCCGAGCCATAGTACCAGTGTAGGCCTCTGGCACTGCAACTGTAGCGGTTGTAGGTGTCGAAGGAGTGCAATTAACTATAGTGGGATTGGGATTTGATGAAATCCCAATGTTCTCAAGACTAGAATCAGTACTCATCCTTGTGGGATCACAAGTCTGAAAAGTGGATGTGTGTGTACCACTCCCGATAACTCTATGCCTTTTAGAAGGCAATAGGTCGAAAACTGGTGGTAACTGTAACAAACGATGGGACTTGCGAGGAAGCTAGTCTGACTCCACGACGACTTATGACTCTCAACAAATAAAAATATATCCTAAGGCCAATTAGTAATCAAAGAGCATACCAAAAATTGAAACGACCAATATGCATGCAAACGGGCTAAAGTGGTTGAGTGGCCTCCCTCGCTAAATAAGGTATTCATCATCCAGGAGGGACCTGAGACTCCCTGCTAAAGTTTGGAGGTAAAAAAATCAGTTATAAGGGCCCTCATAGGCTTAACAACCAGTCAGTCAGATCCCCCCAGAGAGGTAATCTTCCATAAAGGTTGTGTGTTGTTCGACCCCTATCTGACTCAGGATACAAGCAGAATAACCCCTGCAAGTAACCTATGAGAAACCTAAGTCAAGCAACTAATCAACCACTGTATAACCGATGCATAGGTGAACAATTGTAAGTCTAGATTACCGTATGGGTAGGGTAGCAAAGCCCGAAACCTTGAAAGTACCACCTCTCACAGAGGTATGGATACTAGCAAGATCCCCAAATATGAATAAATCCACAGAAATATCTTTGATGCTAGGTGAGTATCCAGGGGTTATCCCTTCAACAAACTTCATGCGACCTCATGCTTAACTATGGTGTGAGAGGAGCCTCCTGATATTACCAATTATACAATGGATTTCTCAACTCCCTGTCTAAGACACATATGTTGATTTAATTTCCTTGGAGAATTTTACTCACAAAATCTTATTCCAAGTAACTAAATCCTAGGCTAGTTTGTGCACCCTAAACAATAAAATTGTTACTAATCAATTTTAGTTTAAAGAATAAATTTTATTGGCTGTGATTACTCAAAAAGGTTTGGAAATGAAACTCATGGTGTTATGACTCTGCATAAAAATAAAAATAGATATAATGCAAAGCCTAACTTTAACTTTTCAGTGAATGATATGCTAAATGAAAACAATGCAATCTTCAATTTTAATTCTGCAACTCAGAAGTAAAATGCAATATTTTTCTAAATGTGCTAAGCTAATGATAAAGGTTCCAAGACAAAAATACCAACCAATGAAAAATACCTATTTTTTTTGTATTTTCAATGTATTAAAAAGAAAATGCATGGACTGATAAGCGACTTGATATATAACTTCTACTGTGTATAAAAGCAATCACTCGAGAAAAATACCAAGCAACTAAGTAGAAAACCCAACTACCAAGGACAAATAAAAAACAAAATACAAAGAGAAAGACGTTGTCCCGAAAATTCAACCCCAAATAGGTTTCCTGTCATCCCAGATAATCTCAACAGGCACCACAGAGACCTAAGAAGGCTTAGTGATCCTCAAAACCTACCCAACAGTCACTAAAACAAGCAAGCAAGCAAGGGGAAGTGGTATACGCGACTGTTCAAGAGAAAAGGGTGTATATACGCTTCTTTCAGTGGGACAACAAGTGTGTATACGTGGCTTCCAGGGAAAAAAGGGCGTATATCTTTTAAAACAAGGCTAGGCAAGGGTAAAAGGCTAAAAAACTCAGACCCAGAGTGAACATAATCTGTCCAACTATGATACGACAAGAAACACAAAAGAAAAAGAGCAATGTAAGAAGAAAAAATACTTCAATCCTTAGAAGGAAGATCTATCCCTAGTGGGAGTCGCCAATTCTTTTACAAGGGAAAAACTCTCTTTGGCCAAGGGTAAACCACAACAGACAGGTATGACTACAAAAATCAACTCAATTCCAACATGTGCTATATAAACTAATGTGCAATACGAGGAAGAAGCCTACCTCGATCCAATCATTTGATGCCATTCCACCGTTGAGAACTTCGACCCAAAGCTTTGCACCTACAAGAAGTTCTCAACAAACAAGCGATGCAAGTATATAGTGACAATATATAAAATGAGTTAGCACATCAAATAGCACAATCCATTAATAAACATTAAAAACATTCCCATGAATAGTAATCATATATTTCCAATATATCGACAGGACGGGAAAGGAGTATTTATATTAATAATTGATCAAAAAAAGGTATCAACATTACAGACTTCTGTGTTGGCATGGTTCGAAACCAAGAAACCAAGTTCTTCCAACTGGGTCTCCACCACTTAAATCCTCCACCAAAGGCAAGCTCATATCAAAGAGGTAATGAGGTCCTCTCGACAATAAGGAAAGAGCTTGGGGGTTGAACACTATGTTTAGACTTGAGGGACAAAAGGATGTAGACTCAATATGAAGTAATTTCTCCAGAGTAACTTTGCTCTCAAATTTGAATTCTTTCTCCTCTTTTTCCATAGCTCGAAATTGTTCTCTTATAGCCTCCATAATGCAACTGAAGGGCCGGGTCAGAATATTTCTAGTACATGGAAGGCCAAAGATTAGATATCTTCTATCATGACATGGAAACTTGACCTCATTTTATATTTTCTGGTACAAATCCCGATATACACGAGCTGTAGTGGAGAAACAAGCATATATGCATCTTGCAAAGCAGTTAGGGAGCGTATGTGTGGAAAAATATATATTTTTGGCTCTAGATTTATCAAAAAGGGGTTGATAAGTCTGCACAGGGAAATGGAAAAAGGCCCTCTGTGAAAGATAGCAATGGTGAGGAAAATCTTGCTATAACATCTCCATCCATATATCAATCATATTGTTGATCTCCATCCATATATCAAGCGGATTCAATGTGGATGATCCAAATTATGTTTGTGGATTTTTTCCAATGCTCCGATTGAGATTCCTCGTGGGGACATTGGTTAATTCCACCCATTGCACCAATTTTGGTATAAATTTCTTCAAATGGGTCGATTTTCTAAATTGTGTATATCGATTACAACTCTATTTTCTTAATCTTGTGAGCTAAACAGGTACGTTTTCTTCACCAACCATTAATTTTTGAAGTGGAACAGTCCCTATTTCTCATATAAGATGCAGTCTCTTTGTATGAAAATTTTGGGTTCCACTCCCAGGCCATTCATAACCATTGATGTGTGTCAAATACCCCAACAGAAGGGTAACAAGAGTCGGTATAGGAACAATCAGGACTTGAATGCGTTGACAATGGATAACCAATTGATGAACCCAATCAAAATGCAAGTGGACACCAATAACTATACTCGTTTAGTATTAAAATGCATTGACAATAGGTCTCTGGAAGATGGTAGAAGAGTCCATCAACACATGATTGATAGTGGGTTCGAGCCAGGTATCATTATGAGTAATCACCTTATCAACATGTATGCAAAATGTGGAAGTGTGGAGAATGCACGCCAAATGTTTGAGAGAATGCTTGAATGGAATTTAGTGTAATGGAATATAATGATTGCAGGGTATAGTAAGAATGGATATTATGAAGAGGCAATGGATATTTTTGGCCTAATGCATCGAATAGGGATCAATCCTGGGGAATTTACGCTTGCTAGCATTCTAGGATTTTATTTGAGTCTTGGAGTTATTGATCAAGGGAGGGAGTTGCATGCTCACATTGCTAAAAATGGATTTCAATCAGATGTTTATGTGAGGTGTGCTCTTGTTACAATGTATGCAAAATCTGGGATTGTAGATTATGCATGCAAAGGGTTTGATGAAATGGCCATAGTAAGCTCGACATTATGGAATTCAATGATTGCAGCATGTGTGCAGAATGAACTTGATCTGCAAGCCCTTGAACTCTTTTATGAAATGCATCATCTAAGCCTAAGATTGGACATATTTATGTTTGTCAGTGTTCTTCAGGCTTGTGAAAACCTTGGTGTTCTGGAACAGGGCAAAGAGATTCATTTCCATGTGATCAAAACTAGATTTGAGTGAAATATATCTGCAGCTAGTTCCCTTGTTACCATGTATGCTAAGTGCAGTAGCATAGAGTATGCATACAAAGTGTTCAAAAGAGAAACCAAACATGAGTTGATCTTATGGAGTGAAATTCTTACAGGATATGCTCAGGCTAATTTTGGAGAGGAGGCACTGGACCTCTTCTATGAAATGCAACGAATAGGTATGAAATCAAATCAATTCATCTTTGCAAGTATTCTCCAGGCATGTGCCAGTTTGGAAAATTTAGGATATGGTAAGGAGATCCATACCCATATCATTAAAACTAGATATGGGTTGGATGTTTCAATGGGAAATTGCCTCCTTAACATGTATAGAAAATGTGGTAGTACATATGATGTGAGCAAACTCTTCTACCTAATGACCAAATGAGACATGGACTCATGGTCTGTAGTTATTTCAGGATATTCCCACAACAATTGTAGTGAGAAGGCTCTTTCACACTTTTGTGAAATGCAACGAGCAGGAATGACTGCAAACCAGTCAATTATTGTGATTGTGCTTAAGGCATGTTGTGACCTTGTTGATGCCAACTTAGGTATGCAGCTTCATACCCACATTATTAAAGCTATAATTGAGCCAGATATCTATCTGGATAGTTCCCTAGTCACCATGTATGCTCAATGTGGGATGATAGAGGATGCATTTCAAGCGTTTCATAAAATGATCAAGAAAGATGTTGTTTTATGGACAACCATGATTGCAAGATATGCAAACAATGAGCATTATGATGAAGCCCTTGAAGTCTTTTGTAAGATGACAAGGGCTCTCATAAAGCCTGATCAATTCACATTTTCTAGTGTCCTAAGTGCATGTGCATCCCTTGGAGCTCTGGAACATGGCAAGGGAATCCATTCTTGTATTTTGAAAAGGAAGTTTGAATCGGACCTCTCAATTGGCAATACTTAGGTTACTCTTTATGCTAAATGTGGAAGAATAGAATATTCTCACAAAGTCTTTGAGAAAATGCCTAAACATGACATTATTTTATGGATTGCATTGATTTTTGGATATTCTCAGAGTGGGCATGGCAAAGAGTCTTTCAAGGAATATGTTGGCTATGTTCTTGTCTTATAATATATGGAAAACTTGTGGAATAATTATGTGTTTTTTTTACCTTTTGCATGGTTGATAGCCCGAAGTAATTATGCTACACATTCCAACTAGAAGCTTAACATGATTATTTTGGGTCACACGTGGTTTTGAATCTTATTGTAATTACATTGCATTCCCAAAATGGAAACCCAATGCAATTATTGTTTAAACAAGTAGGTTGGACAGTTGTCATAATTACTCTTCATTCTTTAATGTAACCCTAACATTGTTACACCATTCTAGAAGGGATTTGGTGAGAGAAATTGTTACCAAATAGGTGTTGTATTTAGAAGAATAACATGAATAGAAGAAACACATGGACTTTCTAACAATACAGGAATTTAGATGATGATGAGAGGGAGATAATTCCCTTTCTCACAACCTGGTCATTTATAGGATGAGTGGAATGCACACATGACCTAATTGTATAAGAATACTAAGAATGTATACCAAGTGAGGGAGCATAGAGGATGGAAAATTGGTTTTTGAAAAAATACCCAAACGAGATGTGGTTTCATGGAATGAAATAATTGGTGGGTATGCACAACATGGAAAAGGTTACAATGCTCTCCGATTGTTTGAATAAATGCAATGGGCAAGAATTAAACCTAATCATACCACCTTTGTTGGTGTTCTTTCTTCTTGCAGCCACGTAGGCCTACTTGCGCTGAAGCCCATCACTTGTTTGATTCAATGATTCGATATTATTATTCAAGATATGGTGGACATTGCTTGGTGCCTGCAGAATCTATGGAAACTTGGATCTGGGAAAGCATGTAGCAGAGTGTATTGACAATTAGTGTATTTTCAACAACTTACCATTATCTTCGCAAGCTCTCTCTCCTCGCCAATGCTCTCCATGAGCTCTCTCTTTTGGTGCCCTCCGCGAGCTCTCTCTAACCGCGCAGCTTGTGAGCTCTCTCCCTGTGCCCTCTGCAAGCTCTCTCTAACCATGAGCTCGACCTCTTAGCTATCTCTACTTTTGAATGGGCGTGAGTTCACGAATGTGCGAGTATAACAATATTTTCATGAATGGGTGCGAGTCTCCTTCTACCCATTCAACTATTGAACATTACCATATAGATCATGATTCATATAAATCTAAGTACACAACATATATGTCCTCACAATGTTGTCATTTAACACAATAGATAAAAAAATAGAAGTAAATGACATCGCCACCATAAATATTTACTTAATGTAAGAGGTAGAGAAGATTATCAAAGATAGGAATCAATCCAAGAGGAGCTAAACAAATCCATGGTAGCACAACTTGAATTTATGTTGATATCTTCCAAATATCCTTAATCCATTTCTAGTAGTGAGAATGGATCTAAGAATAATCTAGAAATGCCTCAATTTCCATCCCTAAATCCTAATATTGAGATGATGAATTATTGGGTTGGGGGTAGAGGTGTTTGTTTGGTTTGTGTACTATGAGGGAAGAAAAGAAATATAAGGAAATTCTAGATTTATACTATAGAGAAACTGGGATGGAAGAAAATTTACTTAAATCCAATATTCTTTCAATGGTTTAGCAATTGACCAAGACAGAGGATAGTCCAAATTCTTCCTTTTCATGCATCCTCCTTTAATAATGAGGTGAAGTATCTAGGTTTCATGTTGAAACCTAATGATTATAGGTTTAGATATTGGAACTTTCTCTATGAAAAAATAGAAAATCAAGTCTCAAATTGGTGTCATAGGTGGTTAACAAGAGGATGAAAATTGAAGTTAGTAAAATCTATCCTTGAAGCTAATCTTATTTACTGACACTCATTAGCATATATTAGACAGGCATAGTGGAAAAAATAAGCAAGAAATGTTTTAGTTTCTTATGGGCAAGGAACAAACAAAAAGAATGTATACCACTAGTAAAATGGAACAAGATAGAAAAAACCAAATGAATCGAGGGGTTGAGGGCCGAAGTATATAAAAGTAGTTGGTCAAGCATTGGTAGTAAATAGTTTATGGAGGATTTTGAAACATGATGGACTATATTAGTGGATTTCATCAGTGGAATCACTAGGGCACACTCCCAAAGCCTAGGAGGTGTGTAACCTCTTAGGGGATGTCATCCAGGGTTCATCCAGAGTTCCAACGATCACATCTTCAGTCTGCCAGTTGTCAGGAGGACGCTAGAGGTCAGGGTGCTCATTTTGGGATAGTTTCTAGGTGTATCTATTGAGTATAGCCACGAGGGATAGTTTCCAGGAGGAAAAATGTCATCGGGCATGGGATCATGCAAGGGCTCATATTGTATGCTCTGAACTACCCCAAACTATCAAGAGACCCACTCAAACCGTACCTCCTAAAAGGCAGCAACACCTATATACATATCTCTCTCTCACAAATGCATGGAAACCAAGTAGACTGTGACTCTTGAACTAAGTAACCATGTACTGATCATGTACCTGCCTCGTGTTTGAACCATCCTCCTGCTCAACATAAGTGCTAAAACCCTGGGAAAAGCTCAGTATGCTAACCAAAGTGCTTCATGTTGGATCTTAGCCCTCAAGACTTTCAAGGGTGAAAATATAGGGGTTAGCAATACCACAGTGCAAGAAAATGACTTGGATCATTGTGCAACATATGGAAACTCCTGGTTGAACCAATGAAGCCCTTTTTTGCTTGGTACCTTATCTTGGGCGGATTTTCCATTGGTCATTGATTTGTCCATATTGGATTCATCCAAGGCCAAATTTCATTTATATAGGTGACTAGAGAGTCTTAAGCATAAGATTTGGTTATGTGGTTTTTCTAAGTCAGCATGGAAGTGGGTCTTTGAATTTTTGGCCAGATTTTCCATGTCCCCGTTTCCTGGAAGGATGCCCTCTTAGGAGACTAATTGCCTTGGGCCATCGAGTTTCAAGTAGAATGACAACTCATTAGAATTGAAGTTTTATTTCTTATCTGGGAAAAAACATAATGATTTTATGTTCAGTTGGGCCCAAACAACATATTTTTTATTGGGCTGATAGTTTGCTAACATGTTCCATTCTCCCATTGCAAATCACTATATAGGACCAAAAAAATGTGGAGCTAGACGTGGCACACTTGTACCTGTTGTTAGATATCTTCTTGCTCCAGGAAATATGGATTCTAAACACAGTGATGGGAGGCCATGACACAAATTTGGCCAAATAGTGCAAGAAAAGTGGGAGTGGCAACACAGATGCATTCACAACTTTCCTTTGTGGCTTTTGACTGATAACTTCCCAACTTTTTCCTTGGCTATCATGGAAAATGAAAAGCAGCTTGAAAATGATGGTTGGGGCACTATAGAGCCATCTTAATGATGTGGCAAAGACTCTCCATGAATGATGAAGATGAACCTACTCTTGATGCGAGTCTAATCCTGACAACAACCTAAATGATTATCTTGGATATTTTCTATCACTTTGTTTTGTGCATTGATTGAACGACTTTAAGTTTATTTTGCTTTTATGCCAAGTGGTTTTTTGAGGACAATAGTTTTATTGTTGTATGCCAATGATAGCTTCTAAGGCTTTTGTAGCTGACTCTTTGTTAGCTTGTGGTGGCTTCCATGATGCCCTCTTTTTGAGGTTAAAATAGCTAATTTGTACATACTTTCATATATTAATAGTTAAAGGAAGCTTTCTTTACTAAAATTATTCATTAAACTCTTCAAACTTAAGTTGAGTCTGTGGATAATTAAAATCTTTCCCTAGAAATCTTGCTTGTTGTTCAGAACTTCAGATAGCTTGTTGTAGCACGCAACAACATTTTGCAGAAACACATTCACAAGCCTATACAGTAAATTCTAGTGCACCCTTGAGTGTTTGAACTCTTGTTGTCGATGGAAATGTTGTACCTTCATTTCTTAGTAAAAAATGTGGGTAAATTTCAAATTCATTATACTTTAGAGGGAAAAATTCTTCAGTCTTTCAGGGTACTATTCCTATCATTAACTTATTTTGGCCATTGTAGTAATGTCACCTCTTGAGCCTTCTATGCCTGTTGTACTGGGGTATAACTTACACCATTCCAAACTTGGGTAGTGTTTCTAGCTTCACATGATTCTTGGTGGTTGGCATTACAGTTAGTGCATATAATCTAGGAGACTTACAATTATAACTAATTTACACAATTGAGGCAGTTTATTAGGTTGCAATGTGCATTTCATTCTGCTCCATTCTTGTATAGTGCTTGCCTGTATGACCAATGTGAAATAGAATCTAATTTGAATCAAAGTTCATGTGACTACAAGGTTCATTTGGAGCAAGGAACTGTACTTTCTTTGATTGAGAAGGATGGGGTTGTGAAGGGTGTAAAGTACAAGTCTACAACCGTCGAGGAACTTGAAACATTTTCTCCTCTTACTGTTATTTGTGATGGGTGCTTTTCAAATCCGAGGCACTCACTTTGCAATCCAAAGGTGCTTATTTCTATTATTTGCCACAGTGTTTGCTTTTCCTTAAAGATCATATAACAAACCAGTGTCTTTATTGGTGCACGATAAAAGTGCCATAAGTTAGAAGAAGACTTTTATTCGTGTGGGCTATGTGAAGCATTTTGTCGTTTATAGAAAAAAAAATTACATTGTGTTTCATCACAAATTTAAATGAAATGAAATGCAATATAAAAAAATGCTTTTTTGAAGAATAGAGAAAATACTAAAAAATTGAAAAAAAATAAATCTTAGATTTAACCCTCTTGTTAAGACATGTAGTGCATATTATCATGCACTTGTTTGAATATTTATTGTTTTTAAATGTTTTAAGTTAAGATTTGTGAAATCAATGTCCGATTAGGTTTGGTATTGATGTTAGATGTTGACTAAAATTCATGAGCTTGAAGGTTTTAGGCAATCAAGTGAGATGCGATTTGTGTAGGTATATGGGAGTAATGATCTCATAGAAGCTTTTGTGATGCACAATAGAGCTGCAATAAATCATATGTATACATATTTATTAAGAGAAGGAAAACATTAGTCTCCCATAGGTCACATTGATTTTTGTTTGTGGATAGCGATGATGGCATCCAAGTTTTGAAAAGGTTTCCTTTGTAGAGATTATGGAGCTATCTATACATCAAGGATGGTTGAAAATATTTTAGACCTATAGTAAGCCCTAAGAAATATAATCTCAATCATGTGCATCATATATATGTAGACTATAGGCATTCATAATTAATGAAGTGGATGTTAATTGTTGAAGCTGAATTTGACTCAACATTGACAAACTATGCTAATCTACATTGATAATTTGGGCATGCCCCAGAGGTCATAGCATGGCTTCATAAATGGGGCATGCCCAAGAGGCCATGAGATAAGATAAACAGGGCATACCCAAGAAATCATGTCATGTCTTCATAAACTGGCCATACCTAAGAGATCATGACATGGCTTCATAAAATGGGCATGTTCATGAGGTTATGACATGCCCAAGAGGTCATGACATGATGATATTTGAGAACCAAAAACATGATGTTATTTTTTCCCAATAAGATGTATTTTAACGAGAATCTCACTAGATTCCAAGTGGAAGAACATAAAAAGGAACTTGCCATGTTTTTTGTTGCTAGGAAGGGTAATAAATGGTTGGTTGTTGGTGATTAGGGCCTAAATTAGTGATTTTCCTCCTCTGGGTTAGCCACATCCATGGTCTTTTGAGTGATGGGTCCCAAGAGGCTTGGGGGTATATGCATTGCCTATTGGAAGTGTAATGGGATTTTGTGTTCATCTCCAAGCACCTTTCAATATTTCATTACTAGGTGTGATCTTATCTTCCCACTGAGATTCATGAGAGCCTTGAATGGGCATTGTCCCTAGTTATTAGATATCATTAGTCTATAGACTTTAGAATAGGAATATAGAGATCTGGTAATGTTTTTGGTCCTAATGGTGTTTTCTGTCTCATTCAAAATTTCTTCCTCTCCAAGATTTCCATGATGACGTTTGAGAAACACTCTAGAGTCTAGATTATTTGTATTTGAATTTAGAGCTCCCCCACTCTTTCAGGATGTGCCATTGCAATTTTTTTATTTTCCAGTAGCATCCTTGGATGTTGTGATCCACATCTATGACGACCCATTTCTTGATTTGTACCCAAAAATATCACATTTTTCCTCTTTAGGGGGCTTTATTGTTTGATGATTTTAGAACCTATACCAAGACCTTGTAGATTTATATTCATGATATGACTGAGGATGAACTTTGAATTCTTAAGCTTGACTTAGATGATATTGAACTCAATAGGTGCTCGACTAATCGCTCATGTCCGGTGATATATTAAGCTTTACAGGAGGTACCCTATATTACTAGAGAAGGTTTCCAAACATGCCTGAAACACCAGTCAAATTTTTAGATTCTGAAATGGAGTGGATATACAGGGGATATGACACTGAAACGTTTCAAGGCCATATCAGATTTTTGAAATGTTGTTTCAGTTTACATGGCTTTTTCAGGGCCATTTCAAGCACATTTCCTCGGCGTTTCATGATTTAGGAAACTTATCCGGCGAGACAACCCACATTTTGGCCCTAAAAAATGACAAAAAACCATGAAAAATGGCCCCTAAAATTACTTGATAGGAAGCATTATGGTCTATTAGCATGGAAGATATGATTATTAATATTAACATCTTGATCTTCACACACTCTCATGCTATCTATCTGATTGTTTAATTCCATTATAGATTTGCAAGGGTCCATTTTAAGTTAGAAAAAATTGTACCTGTTATGTTACTAAAATCTCAAAGGTCATTTGTTCACTATGTGATTGCTTTATACATCTAACTGTTAAATTTTCTTTAAACTCAACAAGTAGAAATTGTTTCCAATAATTTTAATCACCTAGAAATTAAGTCTGCAAGAAGGCTGAGAAGACATCATGCTAGCATATTTGCTCCTCAAAAAATGTTGTCATACCTATTTTCTTGCTCCATTGTGATTCCAATTTTCATAAAATATCAACAACAAGTATTCCAACAGTAGTTTCACTTCCCAAGAAAGCAAATTATAACACCTTATTCAAGTTGTGTGCAGACCCAAAAAATTGTAGCAGTCCCTTGGCTTCAATTTGCATTTATTCTTCTGCCTCAGTCTAGTTCTTGTATCAATTAAAACTCCTTCATGCTAGTTATGGATGAGCCTTAAAGAATGACAGGATGTCCAGTGAAACCCTCAATCTATATATATATTATGACGTGCAAATTAGATGAGTTTAGTAATCCTCCATACCCAATGTGTGTCTGAGGAACAATTTGGAGTGGTGGTTTCTTTTATCTGGCATTTTGGGATGTTCGGATGAGATATATTCTCAAGATCGTTAAAACAAATGGGCAGGAATATTCCCATAGCATTGATATTTCTGCAGGTTGAGAGACACATCAAAGTATATACCAGACAAGGATTTTCAGGAATACCATCTGCATGGAAAAAACAAAATATTCCTTTTGCATTATAGCAGGACACTAACAAAAAAATGATGGTGGAAAGATGATGACTGGAACTAGACTTGTACCTGTGGATTTCATGTTGAGGATATCTTGGCTTTTGGCTATTTAGTAAATGCCTCAAAGGCATATTTATAAGCTAGAATCAGTGCAGTGACAGGGGTTATAATAGTTATTGCTTTGTTTCTTATATGATGTTGAGAGATGCATAGTAGAGCTTCAAGACCAAGTTCCACCATTTGATTTAGAAACTGCAATCACTCAGTTCCAGAAACAAAAGGACTATCCCTTTTAAAAACAACTGGTGATGATGGTGAGAGTATCTTCTTTGCAGAAAGCACATGTGACCTATTTTATCAAGGGTGGTGCCAATGATTAAAGCGAGGTTTAGGGAGCTCCTAGGAGAGGTGTAGTCCAAGAATTTATAAATCAGGAACAATCCATTGACAATGCAGACTCAAAATGTAAATCGAGTTTATCTACAGAAAATACATGTGGCTATAGTGAAACTCTTAAGGTTGAGTTGAAATACCTTCATGATTATGCTGGGATCAATACAATCACAGGTTTAATAGCAGCTGGAAAAGTTTCTTCCCTTATCCAGCATGAATGGAGTCCAAAGTCTTTGATATCCATTGGGTAAATAACCCTTGCAAATTAGTGAATCTAAATAACATTGATGCAAAAGATGATTATACAGTGGCGTAGTATTGCAATGGAGCAATGTTTTCATCATTTAAACAAGTTTTTTTGTGCATTTTATATAAAATTGTGAAAAAAGATTCCTACATGATCTGAATCTTTATTGGGATGTGAAAAAATCTTTATCATTACTATTAGGATCTGAATCACATAAGAGAAACTTCATATGGTCATGATACAGGTAGAGAGATTTCACTATGGCTTGTAGAGAGCTTTCACTATGGCTAGATCATACATGCAGAGACTAGAAATATGAGAAAGACTAATGGGAGTCATAGGGTAAGATTTGATATGGAATAAATACTGGTACTTGCTTACATTATGTTAAATAAGAGCAAGTGTCCATATTTAATGCACTCTAACCATTGATTAACTTCTACATAGTAATCCCATATCAACCATTCAACAGAGCCAATAATCATGGAAAACTAGCAATCCCAGAATATGTGCTTCACTATTTCACAACAGTCACAGACAAGGCACAACCCAAATGATCCTAAAAATATAAGAACCTAGAACAAGTGCACAAACTACCCACATGTTGAGTTGTCTACAACATGTGATGCAACAAGATCTACCAAGGAGAAGGTACATATGGTAGCATGGATCCATTTATTCACT